>VYZT01030654.1:131440-302612 GCA_013400735.1 Pomatostomus ruficeps | reverse complement strand
TGAAAAATACTTTATCCCACCCTACAGGCATCAGGGAACTGCTTGGTGCAACTTGCTGCCTGGATACAGAATTGACCCTGCTTAGTTCACAGTCACACTGGCTGTAGCTGTGCTCCTGTGCCTTTGATGAGTGACTGAGGTCTGTCACTGTGTTTGAGTGTGGCTGCACTTTAACTTCTCACTTGGGCTCCCACCTGCACCTACTCTGTGTGAAGGGGCCTCTCCGCTTTGCAGCAGCTCATAGAGGTTTTGTGGTCTGAGCAGAGGTGCAAAAAGAGCCAGCCAAGCCATTGCAGAGCAGTGCTGCAGTGCTACCCTTGTTCTCTTCCCTCTTTTGAGAGCCCAGTGCCTGCTGTTCAGTTTCTACCAACAAGTTCTCACAGGACAGAGCCTTTCCATCTGACAGTAGTCTGATGTCCTCGATGCTCATGTGGTTGGCTGGTGGGATGCTTGAGGAGCAGAGTCTTCCTCCTTGCGCTTCTGCAGAAAAGTTGCATTTCTGAAATGAAATATGTTATTTGCATGTCAAATGGCATGGGACATTTTCACAGCTCTCCTGGCAGCCACAGGCTTGGCATACTCTAGGCTGAAGAGCTGCCAAGGGCAAGCATTTAGAGAAAAAATAAAAAAAAAAATCCCTTGCAGGCAACTGCCAGAGTTTGGTGCCAGCTTAATCAGAACTCCCCATTGTCTCTCTGAGACAAATGTTCTGATTAAATCTATTGTTGTTGGGCTTGATGGGACAAAGTGTTACTGAGTTACATCATAGCTATAATGTGGAAACTGGAACACAGCACAATTTATGGTGGAATGTTCCCTGGTATTGTTCAGAAATATCACCACAGAAGAAGTTTGTGGGAATGATTATTTGAAAGCTGCTGGTCTAACAGTGGCTTGAGCCCAGCTCCAGGGTGTCTAACTAGGCTCTGCTCCATAGCTTAAGTAAACTACTTAACCTTCCTGTTTCAGCTTTGCCCTTTATGAGCAGTGGTGTTAAAGTATTTGTCTGCCTTCCTACAAGGATCTGCTCATGTTTCCAGCTGGCTCTGGTTTATGCACTCATGCTAGTGTTGCAGACTTTTGCCATGTGTGTTGGACTAGGGGTTTTCTCTTCTTTCTGTCCAACCTGGTTGTTGCGTTCTTATCACTGCAGCATCTCAGAGATGACTTGGAATGACTCTGGGTCCTGCCTGCCAGGGCTAACATGGCAGACAGAACCTGGCACCCACCACTTCCACAGTTTCCTCCTCTAGGTCTGCAGTCCAGTGCCATGGGACGAGCACTGGGACTCCCTGGCCCTGAAACAGTGCTGGTGTAAGGACTGTTTTAAGCACAGTGCTGGCTTAAAGACTGCCTGGTTATTAAACATGGAAAAGAAGCAAGCAAAGTGTTGGTTGTGCAAGAGACAACACTGATGAGACCTCAAAAAAGCTATTGGACATGGAAAAAGTGGGAATCTGACTGTCTTGTCTAGCCACCTTATGTGACTTAATAAAACACACATATATCCATGAGACGTGTACTGTATGAGATTGCATCCAGATTTCATGGCTCCCATCCATCCCCATGCAGACTGAGTGCTGCCTGGTTCCTGGCTGTCCTTAGCTAACGGGACTTACTGAGGTGACAAAGCACACCAGATAACTTGAGCAACCTTAGGGTCATCAGTATTGAGCTGAAATTGGAGAGAAGGACACCTGTGTCTTTCTCACTGTTTGGTGTAACAAACAACAAGGTTTGCATGAGCACCTTCTGACATTTGGTATCACCTCTGCAAAGTGTCATTATGTTGGAGAACAGGAGATTTAGGAAAGCAGGTAACAGAGCATACAGGGGTCTTAAATGAAGTCTGGGTGGGATCTAGCTGGTCAGGTTTACCACGATAATGGATCATAATGTCTCATCTTAATGTCTGTAATTCTTTGAAGATGCTCTAGGCTCCCAAACTCTGAGGAAAATATTTTCATGATGCCAAAAATTCTCAGCCTTTGATGGCTCTCTCCCGGACCTGGCTGAGGCACCTGCTCAGATGCTTTAATGTCCCTCTTGTGCAGTTTGGGGTGGAGAAGAAGCAGCATTTCCCTTTCCTTCACCTCATCTTGTCTTTGCCTTTATCTTTTTTCTCTCTGTTTTTGTTTTACCTGGGTCTGGAAAGGGGGGTGAGTTACAAGCTAAAAAAATGCAGCCTGTGGCCATCAGCAGGCAGCTTTCATGTTGTAATCACCTGGGTTGTGTTGTCATAGCTTTGTTGGTATTTTGGCCATAACACACCACTTTCACTTACGACACAAAGACCATGGTGTAAGTTAATTTTGCTTGGCAGTATTTGCTTAGAAAATAAATGGTTTCTTTTTGTCACATGTGTTTAATGTAGAAGCTAATTACAAAAGAATGTTGACATATGGCATTAAACACCAGTTGCAACATAACAGCAAAGCTAAATTTGGTAATAGTGAAGGGGCATAAGCCAAGTACCCAGACCAGCAGACAATGGTTAGTGTTACCAAAGAGGGTTTGTCAGTGATATCGAAGCAAGTGGGAACAGTTCAGCTGGCAGCTTGAAGATTGACATTAAGATCAGAGGTGTAGACAGAAATGAAAAAATAAAATAAAGTGATGGAGCTGTTTAGAAAAGAGATGACTGCATGGATTAGTTGTCTCATCAATTGATGAAGTTAGTTTGAGCACCAGCTGGTGAAGCTGTACCAGTGATTTTCATGAGCCATGTCAACTTATGGCTTATGAGCTACAATGGAGGAAATTGCTGAAAATGTGTGCAGTTCTGTGAGGAATGGATTCAAGATGATGTGAACTAGGAGTATGTGGTGTGTTCTCATCCCTGGAGGGGAAAAATAAAATAATCTAAAACTGTTTTAGGGATAGCATCTCAACATAGTCACAAGGACACCACAAGAACTGAAGAGCTTCCAAAGATGGAAAATTATTGACCCAGAAACCCTGCTTCTTTCAAAGAGCAATGAAATTAGAGAAATTCATAAAGACACTAGGAATGGCAAGAGGAAGTTCTATCAGCAGTGCACCTGATTGTGAGACCTAAGCACTGAAATTGCATATTATACCAATGTATAATGAGGCAAAACAATGATCTGGGTTATTAATGTAAGAATATCTGGTGACGTGATTTTTTCATCGATGAAAATCAAAGTGAGAAAGTGGCTCAACATACAGAAGGAGGGGAAAATAAGGGGGAAAAGTTTGATGTGTGCAAAGGAGATAAGATGCCTTCTAACATTAAGGAAGACATTAGTGGTTGATGAGAGGAATGAGACACTAGACTCAAGTCTTCAAAGAGAAACATGTGGCAATTTTTTGACTTGGGAATGCAGACTGCTTGTGGTGGATGGCAATATCTGCGGGGATGTGACAGTGTAATGCTATTACCAAACATGCTGAATTAACTGGGTATTTTTCTCAAGATCCAGATTTGTTAAATGTCCATAACTCCTATTTTTTTATGAGCCTTACTATACTTGCCTTTTCTAAAAGACATTTATTAGACAGAGACTGTCATTGCTCAGAACAAACATTTCCTTGAAGATGAATTTATGATGTTTTGGATGTAGTCAGACGATAACTTTAGCTAAGCTGAGCAGGAGTCACTCCAGGCAGATGTCATTGAAAGAAACCCTCAGAGTTCAGTGATGCAGCTCCACACAACTCTGTGTTCCAGAAAAATGCCATCTCCCTTGCCTGAGAAACTGAAATGCTTAAAATAGGCAGTTACTCTGGAGCTGCATGGGACCGAAAGTAGTTTTACTGTGACTGCCAGATGTAATGCCTGATCCTGCTGTGTCCCAAGACCTGGCAGAGACAAGCTCTTGACATGCACAGTGTGGTTTTCCATGTCAAGAATGGATGCATTGGCCTGGAGAAAGCTATGGCATTACCCAGTAAAGAAAACTGGGCCTGGTCTCAGTAGATCAGGAAGTCCTTTGTCCTGTGCTGTCTGGTGCCGAAACCATTCCAGGTAAAATGGTAAACTGTGCTTAGGAGTCATCTGTAGCCCTCCAAAAGTCAAGTATCTTGTCTTAAGCTAGCAGTTTGATGTCCCACTGTGGTCACCTTGCATGGAACAACTATTCCAGCCTGCTTCAGGTCTCCACACGCATTTGGGGTGAATCCTGTTGATATGCAGAAGGAGCCTATGCCATCAGTTTACACTGGTGTGTAAACCGATGGCATAGGCTTTTATTTTATTTTATTTACAGCTTTTAAATGCTGGAGACTGAATTAGTTGAGCCCAGTCCTCCCTTGGTATATCCCTCTCTTTTCTGGAAAGTGAGAAATTGCCCCCAATCTTCTCTGAATGTCTCCCTGTGCAAAGCTGCAGTTTTTTATGCTCAGGTGGGTCAGTGTGATGCTGTTGAAGTGGGAGTGTTCCTGCAGCCTCATTTCAGGCAGGCTTCTTGTTAAGCTTGATGTTACCTGTTTCTTAATATGTTTACAAATCTTGACTTCTTTTGGTCCTGGATTCTGTCATTCCAGGCATTTTTATTTTCAGCTTTCTGTTTCACAAAATGTCTGCAGGTTTTAATGGAACTGAAAGGTACCTTAGAAGGGCTAAACATGCACCAGTCAAAATCCTTCTAGGAGTTATTTCAATGTTTTTAAAATGTTTTAAAGTGGCTTGTTGGATTGCTAGCAGTGAGGCCAAGCAGTTATTTGCCTAAAAAACACCTTAAGGTCTTTAAAAACCAACAGAGCTGTAACCTGTGTGACTGCCACCCCCATGTCATGTAAACTTTGTCCAGCAAAAAATACACCTGACACAGAATCATTGCTTGGGCTGTGTTATCTCCAGTTCAAGGAAATGAAAATAAAAATGCAGATTAATTTTTGATTCAGTTTAAAGAACTGCACATGCATTGAGCTAAGAAGGACACTTTTTCTTATTCCATTAGCATGAAGTCTTTGCCTGTGCTGCCAACTTCACCAGTGTTGCCCATTGGTCTGAATGGCCCAGTGGGTCCTTAATTTCTAACTTCACTTAGTGAGGTTCTTATAAACATGGACACAGATAAGATTTTCCCTTGGAAAAAGTCCTGGTAGCGGGACTTCTGCCAGGCTTTGGACTAGTCTGTGGAGATTCGAGTTTGTTGGAAATGTCTGACATGACATTTCAGTTGAGTCACTACCCTGGAGGCATTTAAAAGCTGTGTAGATGTGGTGATTAGGGACATGGTTCAGTGGTGGATTTGGCAGTGCTGGGTTAATGGTTGGACTCGGTGATCTTAGAGGTCTTTTCCAACCTAAATGACTGATTCTGTGATTCAGCTTGTCACTGCAGCCTGCAGTACTCCCTGCCTGCTGCATGGTGCAGCCATGTCCACTGTGTGGCTATGAGAGGGCACTCCTGTGACCACCTAAACCAGCATGGTGCCACTCCTTTATCTTTCCCGGTGTGTAGAAACTCTCTAGAGTGACAAGTGACTGAGGATTTTGTGTGTCTAGCTAGAGACATGTCATTGGGCACTCTTATTTTTATCTTATGGGCATTTTAAAGTAGTAACATAGAAATCCATGTGTCACCTGTATAAAAGTCCCTGTGATTTAACAGTAGGAGAGTCCACAAACAAAAGTGCATCACAAGGCAAAGCTGCACCACCACGATGCCTGAACCCCTTGACTGGCACCTGCCTCCACCTCCAGCTTTATGGGAGGTAGTTAATGCTGAGGTGAACTGAGGACACATTTACAACCACTCATACTTTTATATATGAGTTATCTGAGATGCAGTTTATATGTGTGAAAGTATAGTAACCCCAGACTGATGGCAAACAGTATTATTGGCAAATAGCATCTACTTATTGTCACTGCTGGGAGTAGTGTACAATTAGAAGGATTTTCACAGCCACCCAGAGTAGTGTGTCAAGGATCATTTCCCCTTGGCTTTCCTTGCAAGAGACTGATTGCCGATAGAAAGGACATAAATTTTGACCTGTTTGAGCTGGTTGTAACCAGTTTTCCTTAAACACATTACAGTTTAAAGCCAAGGAATGCTCTTTAGAACAGATGGTGAGAAAGGAATGGCATCCATTCAAACCAACATGGCTGAAGAAATTTTGGGTATGTTTTTGCATAATGAACATAATGTATGCATATGTGTGTGTGCTTACATATAGGTAGGACTTTCATTTACATAATTCTTAGTAAATAAACTTAACTCATTTTTCAGCTGTCAAATACCTGTAGTAATATCAACCATATTTTACTGCTGTCTTGGTAATTTGCTCAGTATTATGTAGAGCTTTGTTCTTCTAGTGACAAGATGGAAATTATTCACACTGATATGGTAACTGGAAGTTTATTGCTGTAAATATTCTGTTTTACTTTTTAGAGATAGGACATGCAGTGTGCTGATGCTGACACTGTCTGGAAAATGTTGTCTTCTTTCCTTTATCACAGTGCTTGTTATACAATGGGCTGCCAATCAGTTTTTAAAAAGTTCTGATATATATTTGAAAATCAATATATTCACCAATATATAATCCCTATCAGAGCATTGATTTCCTCTGTGAAACACAGATTTCCTCTGTCCTAGTTTTAAGTCTTTAAACACCTGTGAATAGAATTTCATATGTTCACACTTAAAGAGAGTCTAAATTGTTCTGAGAAAACATGAAAAATAATTGACTATAGAGCTGGCCAACTGTGTTTTCAGACATGATTTGCACACACATGCTCACACTCCTACAGGGCTCCTCCTTACATGAGCTGTGTAAAACAACATCAGTTTCTGCAGCAAAGGTGGTCTACAGTTCGAGTTCTCAGCTTTGCCCCACCAGTTACATGTGCTGACAGCAGTTTTTATGCTGAGGGACAATTACAGACCTAGCTGAAGCTTTGTGTTTCTGCAGAGTGTATGAAGTAGCAATGAACACCCTTGTTCTAGCAGGAGCTTCCAGAAAAACCTTCTCTGTAATAAGATCAGATCATCTTGTTCGGATTAGCAAGTTGTCAGTCTGGTTGTTGCTCCTGCCCGTCTTTAATTTCTAATCTAGTGACAAGCTGTGAGTTATTTGATTTGATTCTTATGGCAGATCCAGAGAAAAAAATGCAACGCCTGTAGGATCACTGTGAAAAAGTATGTCCAGTTTGGAAGTCTGCTTTTTATGAACTCCTCAGTGATGATATGAAGTGCAAACTTGAAATCCCTGCCAGGGCAGTCTGAGAAATACAGATTTTATGAGATACTTAAGGAATTTGCAAACATTTTTGAGGGAAAAACCAACAGTTGTTTCAAATATATTTATCTGTGACCTAGAAAAATTGTTCTTGTGGTTTTGTGATCTAATGTGGCTTGTGCTATAGACATCCAAAGTGACTTTAACAACTGATTAATTACCAGTAGTCCAACTCTACTGACCAAAGACTTCTTTAGCAGACATATGAGCTCTGAGTGCACTTCAATTACATTACACAAACAAGATACTACCATGTACGAAAGAGCTGTATGGCTTGTATTTTTGCTTCAGTTAAAATATAACCAAAACATAATCTTTTGTACATGGCCGTATGAAGGACTGAATCACGTGCAGCAGCACAGACATAACGGCACAACCATAAAATTAAATGGTTGTTAAAAGATTTCAGATATGGTCCTTAAAGATTGAAAAATGCACTTCTTCTAAATGGGGGGGGGATATTAATTTCTGCAGTTCTAGTAATTATAGTTTATTATACTGTGTCATATTTCATTTTACTGTGCTTTTTGTCAGGGCCAAAGCAACTGGTGTGTATTTGAAGTGCAATTTTAAAGCGCCAATAGTGCATTTGGAAGTTGGCTGCATTTCAGTGGTGGTGAAGTGTCAAGTATGTGACTAAAATTTCAGTAGATTTGTAGCTTCTAATTCTATCATTCATTTGCCTGTTCAGCTGGGTTATGTTTCTTTTATCAGGTATAGGTGAGATTGACACTGGCATAGAGCCTTCACCTCTAGAGCTTTTAAAAGAAATTTGAAAAAACGAATGGGGCATAGAGAAGTGCCCCAAAAGGGAGCATTGGGAGAAGCCAATTTTTTACAGTAAGAGATGTAAGAAACTCCCTCTGTCTTTAGCTCATGGCAGGGCAGGCTCACTTCATCACCCTGAGCAGCAGCAGCAGCAAGAGCAGCATGCCATTTCTTCTGGAAAGAGCAGCAACATGAAGTGTTTGCAGCTGAAGAGACATGCTGGAACTTAAAAATAAAGCATAACTTTTAATGGGAGGGTGATTAACCAAACTGCTATGGAATGGCATTGATTATCTGCCCCTTGGTAACTACTGAATGAGGTCCTTGCTGAAAGGTATGTTTTAGTCATACTAAAGTACTCTTTTAAGCAGAAGAAGCCATTTCAGTAAATAGAAAGAGAACTGATGAGCAATATGGTTCCTTCTGGCTTAAACTTTCCTGAATTATCAAGGTATTGCTGGTTTTTTCAGCCATGCCATTTATGAAGTTCAGTCTACCTTCCTCCAGTGTGCAGTTCTGGGAACAGACCCAACTATGTCCTAGGCCAGACACTTGAAAATTGATGTTTGATGTTTATTCCTTTTGTGCTACATTCAGCGGGTTTTATGCCATTATATTCTTCATGATACAGCCCCTTGGATCCTTTCTGGGAAGGGAGGTGCATATGTGTGTTTTGTGTTGTTTTCCACTCTTTTGGAGAGGGATGTGCCTTGCAGTGAGGATGGGGGTACATGACAGAGACCCATGCTGAGCTTTCCATGAGACATCAGCCCTGTGAAAATATTGGGCTGCATATTTGTCAAAATCTGAGTCTTTGGGTAATAGTGTTACAAATGTACAGTATTTTGTGCTCCACCTCTTGGCAAACACACTCATAAATTGTCCATTTGGTAAAAAATCCTCATATATGCTGGTAGGAAAAAATTAGACGGGAAAACCTTTTGCTCAATTCTCAGAACATGGGAAAGAAACAAGAACATGTGAAAAGTATTTTGAAAACTCTTGGATGAGTGGTGTGTGAGTGTACATTAATTCATTGTAATTAAAATTGCATCAGTGTTCTTTCTGGAATTTTGGGGTTTACATATGATGCCCCCATGGCTACAAGGATCTTGTGTTCTCCTCAGCTGACTGTAGCACAAGTTGGTGAGGAGCACGAAAGTCAGCAGAATGTAGCAATGCTCCCCAGCGCGTAGTTCCCTCTGCTCCGTGTCTGGCCTCCCGTCCTGGTGCTCTGCTCTCTGTGCCTCTGTTCTCACGACCGTCTCTGGTTCCTATCATGGGGTGGAAAACCTTCCCTCGGCAAAAAGGTCCTCCCTTGACCATCTTCCTTCATCTCAGTTGTTTGTTCCCAGATGAGTTATTGATCTGGTGCTGGTAGCCTTGAGCATTGTTTCCAAACAGCAGAGACAGAAGCTGCTTGGAAAAGCAGTGATGAAACCAGAATGATAATTGCTGTTAGTTATGAAGCATTTCTGCAGTCTCAACCAGGCAGGGACCAGTGGGTGGCCAAGGCATGGCTGAGGGACAGAACTGCTCCCAAGACTGAGAAGTTTGCTCATTTAAAGGTGAGTCAGGCATCTGTGCGGTGCAGATGGATTATTGGCAGCATATGTCCATCCATAGACCTGTGTTTTCTTCAGCATGAGAGAAATGGGGTGGTTTCTGAGTTTGCAAGTTGAAATCTTCCTGAAAATGGTCCTTCTTGACCATTGCCAGTGGGACCACCTCCCTCCCTCTGCCTTGGCTATCTGTGAGCCTGCTTTTCAGCAGAGTCCACAGCAATCCTCCTTCTGAAATTTATTAGAGGAAAAAATTGCTAATACTGAAAATGACCTGTTCACCTCCAGATGCCTTCATGCAGACTGTGTCAGGGAATTTCATGTATTTTCTTTCAGTAATGAAGTAAGTTGGCAATGGAGAGTTTTTTTGCAGGACATCATTAAATAGCCCACGCACTGTGCTGCCTGTTACACATGTGCCCTTTTGCCCTCTGCTGGAACCAGCAAAAGGTGTGTCATAAGGACATTATTCCTGTAGATGAATCAATTCACTAACCCATTTTCTAGCAGCAGCATTAGGTTTCTCTGTTCCTTGTCACCCTGAAGCGCTGGGTGGATGCTGTCTGTGGCTGGGTGATGTCTCTGAAGCTGAAATGACCCAATGACCAGCCAAGCAGACTTTTGTCTCCAACAAATGTGTGCAAGAAACTGCCTTGCCAGCATGCGCATGGACTGCTCGGAAGGTGTTGCATTAGAGCCTCTTCCTAATGAGCTGTGGGATCTGGGAGCCATGCATTAGGCTAATCTTTCCAGGAATTTAACTTGAAAGCTTACCACATTTCCAAGTACAGGACATGCCCATGCAAATGAAGAGTTGGGTGTCCGAACTCCTATTTGACTGTATTTATTCTAGATATTTATTGGCCCTTTTTCTTGCGGGGCTTTTTAAAGTCCAGTATAATGTCAGATGTGCTGAATGCTGTGAAAAAAACCCCAACTCATCAATCTCGATGGATTTTTGTTTGGCACTTATAGGTTAGGCCTGGAGACACAACCCTTTTATAAATATGCTCTGTGCTTTTAAAATCATATATAAGGACATTGAGGCATGAGGTTTGCATTTGCTTTGTGCTGACCCATGCCTGCAAGTGAACCAGCTGTGTAAAACACACAGCAGTGCTGTATTTTCCTGCTCTCTGTGGTGGTAGGACTCCCACAACCTGCTGAGGCTGGTCACTACCAGCCCTGTGCCCCAAATCCCTGGAGCTTGGGGCTGACACACTAACAGGGGGAACAGTCTCCTGCTGCAGAAGGACAGCCCATCTCCTGCTGAGTCTTGCTGTGGCAGCTGCATCACCTGGACCCCATCCTGTCCTCGCCGTCAGACTGTTTTTGCCATTCCAGCCCGTCAGTGTACCACAGCCATCAACACAGACATTCCAGGGGAAGTTGTGCAACTGCCCCTGCTTAATCATTAACTGGGACGTTCTGGTTGTTAAATTTTTTGTATTTATGTCTAGATTTTTGTGAGGGGAGACACTTGTTGGACAGGGGAGGCTGAAATGCACACAGAGATCTGGCACTCAGATGTGCTCTGCCCTGTGTGCATGAAGCTGAGCAGTGCAAGGCTGGCCAGAATTGAAAGCAGGGCTTCCAGTGATGAAGTGAAGCAAAACTGGCTGTTACTCATAAGGAGCTCTGGCTTTGCTGAAGGTCCTGGCTGGGAACTGCTCTGTGCTGTGTGTTGCAAGTGTCAGCATGAGGAGCCTGCCCTGCAAGGGGCCAAGCCAAGGCACGGGGGGTGACCCATGGCCAGACCCAGGGCTTGGACACCTGCCTGTGGAGAGCTGGGTTGTCACAGCAAGAGCCAAACCCTGTCACAGTGGGAAGATCCCTCTAGGATATCTGGGGTGGTGTGGGGAGGGCTGGAGGGAGGTGCAATGGGATTTTCTTTCACCAGCACATGGGGTTTATGGCTCTTGCACTGGGGCTCAGAGCTCTCTTTTAGGCAATTCCGAGCCAGTGCCAGCTCACTCCTGGCTAGAGGTGATTGGTGGGGAGATGATCCCTTCTTCTGCCTTCATTCCCCACCTGATGCTGCATTTTACTATTCAGCTGGGGCATATCTTGGTTTGAGTCAGTGTTTTGGCCACACTGATTGATTTCAGAGATTTGTGTATTTGAAGCACTGAAACAGCATGACTTGATCAGCATAGAAGCAGTCAGTTCCTGCTCCTTTTGCACGGGATCTACTATGTCCCCTCTAAGCACCCCTCTCTGATTCACTATCTCAGTGGATATTTTGGAAGGTGTGAGTGATAGCAGCTACAGCAGGCTGCTCTTCAGACTGTTCTTTCATCTTTAGCAAGCAAGGTCCTGCAAAGCCACAAGAATGGAGGAGCAGAGGAGAGAGCTGTCCCTGGGGCAGAGCCAGGAGGAGAGAATCTGTGTTCCCATCTCTTCTTCCCTGTGCCATTACCCCTGGGACCAGGAGCAGTGTAGCAAGGTTAAGGTAACATATTTTGCACCCAAAATATTCTGAGCAAAGAATCAATCTAGTAACAATCTCATACTCCACAGAGAAATACTTGAGCTGTGTTTGCTGTTGTTTGCAGCCGTGCTGCACCATGGCTTCCCAGTGAAGTCACTGAGCCCAGCTGGGTGTAACTGAGGGTGGTGCTCACATTGTCTGGGCTAAATGTCAACAAGGAACAGCAACAGTTGGACAAGATGGATTTCCAAGCATTTCCCTTCTTTTGGTCGCACAGAGCCCTCATTCTTGGACAGCTGAGGCAAAAAGACAAGAGCAAAGTTATTTCAGATGGAAAAGTACCTAAATGTTTTGTTCTTTGTGCACAGAAAAAACCAGAAATGAGCTTTGGGTCTTGTAAACATCAACACCCAGTTTTGTGTATATAGCCCAGCTGCTAGGAAATGTTGAGGAGTTCTAACTCCGCTTTGAGTTTAGGAGATAAACAGGATCCATTGCTCAGCCCAGAGGGTTCCTGACCATGCTTCTGAAGATGCCCAGTCAAGATTTGAATGTTACTTGTGCTGATGTGATTCTGCCTTCCTTCACATCGGGCAAAATCAGTTGGGCTAGCTTAGAACTGCCACTGAAACTGTTTGAGCCAGGTGAGTGGTCACAGTGTTCTCTGGCAGATGGACCATAACATGCTCCTGGATGCTTGTGTTTGGTGTCCAAAGTTTCTCGGCTACTACATCCACAAGTGTGACTAACACAGGTGATAGGAGAATGTTGAGAAAAGCCCTTGGTTCTAAGCCTTCCCAAAGAATGTGACCCTGAATTTGGACCAGACATGAAATACAAGATCTTCCTTTACTCTGATACAAGTCTGAAAATGTCCTGGGTAAGGCACTGACTCTTCAGTGATAGTGTAGAGGGACCTGGGCCATGCTCTAAGGGGAGCTGCTGTCAGATGAAAGTCTGCTGTAAGAGCAGGTCTCTAAGCAGTTGAAGACTGGCATATTTACATTGAGTGTTTTGCTAATGTTGGTGTTCTAAGAAACCAGTTGTAAAACTTGCTGCAGGACTGCTTCTGCAATAGTGTGCCAGATAGCAACTGGAGCCTTGTGTCCAGGACAGGGCCTCGTGGACAGCTGTCTAGGAAACTCTTCCGCACAAGGCAAAACCTTGGTTTTCCGTGTTTACTGTTCTGTCTTATTGTGAAACCTGTTCTGAAATATTGTTCCTAACTAGAAACTATTTGCAACAGATTCCTTCTTGCCATCCTTTTCATGGTGCTCAGTTAAGACTTGATTTTTCAATTCCTGGCTGAAATTTTATTACAGGAACCAATATATCCAAGTCAGTAGGGAAGGGGAGACTTGGTCTTAATGTGACCTTCCAATAAGCACAGATACAGTCGCACTTTTAGGAAAGTATGTGAAACTGGGTTTGGGTTGTGTTCTTTTTATACCGGGTTGAACTCTTCTGGTGTCAATATATTTATGAACTGAAAGTATATCAGCAGTGGGAAAGGAAATGGACAACTTTTACTGTTTTCATGGACTGGCGTGGCTATAGGCATACAACTTGCACATGAAGAGAACTGCAGAGCTACGATTTCCTAGACTGTGAGGTGCTGATGGTGAGTTTGCTTAATCTTGCAGTTGTCATACCTGTTGGGAGCCTGGCTGCCACATGCTGACAGCAAAGCCGGGCTGTGGGCAGGACAACACTGTGCCCAGTGCGTGCATTCTGCAGTACTCTTCTGCAGGACTCTTCTGCTCCCTTCTGGCCAAGTCTTGAAATCCAAACCAGAGAAGATTTTCTCCAAATCTCGGTTGGATATCAGGATTCATCTTAGAAGTGCTGTGGTCAACACAATCCTTGATGCTGGTGGTACAGAAAATGAGGGGTGGGGATGAGTGTGCCCCATCATTGAGTAAGTGAAACCATTCATGGGTTCTGTTTCTCTTTCCTTTTCACTCACAAAATTTCATGGTAACCAGTTTCTTCTAGAGACTTTTGAGGTCCTCAGAGGATATGTGCTCAAGAGTCACAGTTACTGCACTGCTGCAGCAACTTGGTGATTTCTTTTCCCCTGCTTGGTTCTTGCTTTTCATGCTGATCCCTCTTCCTGGTTACTGTATTCCTGGTGTTTAAACTCAGGGACTTCCTCACCAACCTACAGCCCAGACCCTGCAATAATGACACAGAACTGTCCTGTTTTTCTTCAGAGTAGCTGCTTTTGGTGTAGAGACAGGTTCTGTCTCACAAGGGGTTGAGAACTTTGGAAGTCGCAAAGTACTGCTCATCACACCTCAGTGCCTCAGTGCTTGTCTGCAAGTCAATGTGCTTATTCTGGACCAAAATGAAATATACTGTTGAATTAAATGAAAGAGAATTTATAACTATGACTGAATTGTGTTTGCAGGTGAACCTTTCACCTCTTTTGCATACTGTTCAGCTGCTCTGAATAGTTGAGTCAAGTGAGGTCCCACATGGGATTAGTGTCCCCTTTGAGGGACAGGAAACTTGGACACAAAGACACACGACTAAGTATATGTAGGGTCCTATAAGGAGCCAAGGCCACATAAGGAGCTCTGTGTCCTCACTAGCGTCATTGACCCAGGCACAGGAGTCCTCTAATTGATTGGGAAAGAGGGCTGTACAACATTCAGGCTCAGGGTCACTACCTTGTGTGGCCCATGCCACTGTCCCCACTGGTGGCTGGACCTGAGGAGTGGCTTGTTGAGTAGGCTGTAGGTGCTGCCATGGGTTCACACTGCAGTGGTGCTCTGCGCTGGGGATACAATGAGCTAATCCTACACACCTAGCTCCAGCAGCAGTTCCCAGGATGAAAAAAATCACCTTTATTTGTAATCAAAATTCTAACCTGCACAATTGACTACTTTAAACAAAAAGCAGTTTAAAAAGAAGCCCAGTGTTTATTACTTAACATGTTTTCAAAACCATCATATTTAACCTAAACATGCTGCTCTTAGGGGGTGTGACTCATGTCTTTAATCACTAAGATTTGACAATAGCAGGTTGCAATACAGGAAACCTTTCTTAGAATGTCACATTGCCAATCCTGTTGTAGGGTTGGGACCTCAGGTGTATTTTCCAAGAACCTACCTAGGCTGTGGACCAGCAATAGTTAGATATGTTCAAATCCAGTGGAGCTGTGCTGGCAAAAGTTCCTGTGTAAAAAGCAAGATGGTAAAAAAAGCCTTTTGTTTGGATGAGTTGTATCACTCAGGCTAACCTGTCCCAGCATGAGGGCTTTTGTAAGCTGTCTGCACGTGTGTCTTCATGCTGTGTGGTTACATTGGAGAAATTTTTAGAATAGACTTGTCTTATCTTCCTACAGACTCTCATGTCTCCAGGTGTCCATGGCATGGAATATAAATGGATTATTCATCATCATGGACTAGCTGCTGTTAAACTTTGCTGGGATTTAAAATACCATCCCATTGGTTTCCTACCATGTTCCTGCCTGTTAAATCACTACATTTTCATTTATGTGACTTTTCTGCTAAACACATATAACTTATGTCAACATTTTTGTTACTTTTATTATGTTGAAAGTACTTTTTCATCTTTTTCTCATTTTTCTCTTCCTTCTCAGCCTTCTGACAGCTTTCCTTTTTTCATCTAACTTTCCACAGACTACTGCTGCTAAAGGTATGGATGCTGGATCACCACTAAGAAAATCTGCTGATTTAAGATGTTGTTGTAGTAGATTTCTGCACTTCTTCTTCATTATTACTTCTGTCTATCTGTACCAGGTGTGAGAGTCTTGTCTTTCAGACTTTGTTTGCTTTTTTCCTCCTTCATTACCTGCCTCGTGCCCCCTACTCACCTATGCCCTATCAAATGCTTAGGAGCATCCTCAATGTCCTTCAGCTGTTCTCGTGCACCTATAAGGACCCTGTGTCCAGAAGAGCTCACCGGCAGACTTTCAAAGGAGACTGTAAGAAACAGAGAACAAAACCAGGTATTTTTTCTCCAAGGTCTATGTCTGTAATAAATACTAATGTAAAGAATCAGTAGACCAGCAACAGCTAAGGGGGCAGCACAGGTGGAGTTAATGCACAGGTACTAGTTAGCATACATACAGATTTTCACACTGCAAGCTGATGTTGAATTATATATATTTCTGTTTATATCCTCACCTAGTTCTTCCTTTATTTGCAGCTCATCTTTATAAATTGTGAACTCTTTAAGGCAGAGGTTTTTGCATAACACCTGGCAATCTTGATGAAGTACTGAGGACACAGGTACTTAATAATGATGTTGTTATTAAATAAAAATGAGTGTGCTGCTCATGACTCAAAGGTCTTATTTATCCACAGCTTCATGATGATTTCTTGATGAGAATCTCTTTGGAAGCGGAGGAAACTGGAACATCTCGGACTTGGCATATGGCACCAAGAATCTGCAAACCTTAGAGGCTCTGTTGGGAGTAAGTGAAGAGATGAACTATGTTTTGGAATTTCTGGGCTTCATGCTGTGCCGCTGGGTTCTTGTGAGAACCTGCCACTCTTATTAACATGTCATGCCTCAAGCCTTATGAATTCTGCGTAAGGTAGCACCACAACATGTGTTGTTTTTTGGTCTAGGTCCATGGTCTTTCATGGTCAGGACTGGAAGGTGACAGTTTTAAGGTTTGTCTTTCCTTCATACTGGAACTGCTAAGATTGGGACAACTCTAGTTTTGAGTGTTATTCACCACTGATTTTTTTCATTTTCTTCCTGGTCTTCATAGTGCCTCACTTTAGTCAGCAGGTGGGATACGGGAGGCTTGGTCTGACCCAGAGAGGTTCAGCAGCAGATCTGCCAGGAGCACAGAGCCAGTAGTGAACCCTTGTGGTTCAGGAGCCCAGATCCCTACGGGTTCCGACCCTTGCTGCACGTCTGGGCAGAGATGTCTGACTGCACGGACTCATTATGTCCAGGCAAGGCTAGCAGCAGACTGTCCTCCCCACTCATTGGAACACACTGTCTTTTAGCCTTGAGAAATGACAAGAAGGGGGTTTAACATATGAGGCTTCTGCCATGTTGTTTAGATTCTGATGTAGCCTATCCAAGATTTTAATGGAAAGCTTTCTTCTCCATTCTTATGGGCCAGCTGGTGTAAATGCAAATGCCATGGCTGCTATGTTCTTTGACGCAAGGTTAGGGCTGAGCTCATGGTGGTGTTGTGTCTGGGAATATTTTTATTCTTTAGAGATATTTGCCCCCTCTCCCCCTCTGTCTCCTTGAGGACTCTTTCTTCTCAGCAAATGTGCTCCTCTGTCTGGAACATATGGGAAAAGTATTTTCTTCCATTTCTTCACCACTCAAAAACAGTCAAGTCAATTTGGCTAAAATTAAAACCTTTTGGGTTGAATCTTAGCCTAGAAAACCTCATTTCCCGACGGAATCCTTAAAGAAATTTGTGAGCAATTTCCAAAAAGGATGGAGCTGTCTTGTAAAACAAAGCTAGGGCAGAAATCAATTGGAAATGTCCTTTGGTAGGGGTTACACCCATGCCTTCAAGTGTACAAATCTCATTTTGACTGTCACATGAGGAGGAATGGTGGCTGTTGACTTCTGCAGCTCTACACAATCAGCAGGGTAATCAATTCTAGTGACCAAGACAGGCCCTTCTCCACCTTGTTTTCCATCTGTGTGAGTCTTTACGCTTCTGCTTTTGGCTGGAAATGTAAATGACTAAGTATTTGGTACCAGACCTTGCAGACTTCAGAAGGTCAAATAGCTTGGAAAAGCTTTTTAAGTTTTGGATTGTTTAACCCAATCCTTTGAGCTTCACCAAAAATTATATAAAAAGCTGTTGTCTTTGTGGATGAAATAGTGAAGGGCACACTAGTGAAACAGCAAAAATACTAATTTCTTACAGTAAAACTTAGTTGGTTTTGTTCTAATTAAGTGACTATTGTCCTGATAACTGTCCTTCCAACCTGGGATTTTCTTCTTTGATTTTTTTGGATATTGAATTGAATCAGAGTAAGCTCTACCCTTGACTTGCGCCAGTTACAGTAGTGGGTGAATCACTAGCAGTTTGATGAATTCAATGTGGGAAAGAGCTAGCATGTGATTGTAGCCAAGTGAAGAATATTATCTGATTTGGGGTGGGTGATTAGGACTTCTAGTTCAGAGTGATTCATCCAAGGAGAGAACCTATCCAAGGAATAAAAGACATTCACACCAAATGAACTTTCAGGCCCTGTAGCACATCTGACATCAGTGTTACTACAGACACATTTCTAGCACCTTATATTGAGGAAACAGGACCTGCAACTTGTATGAAATGTCTGCTTTACCACAGCATTAGTTTCTTAGTAGCACTGATGCCTTTGTTCCATGCACTAGTGCATGTGTTACAGAGGTCTGGTTAAATCTGACTTTTTATATGCCTTCAAAGTCTGCACAGCAAATCCACAGTCATTATGATTAGAGCAATTCTTTGTAGCATATCCAGCAGACAGTTATCTAAAGAACATTGCTTGAAGCTGAAACAAGTACTCTATTTGACTATATCTGTCATGGTAGAATTCCTATCAGAATACCTAAATGATGACTTCTGGTGTTTAAACATCAGACTTTACCTTTTGCAGATGTCCTTGCCCTTTTTAGCACTTGGAATGTGTTATACTATGGCCCAGTTTTTGGCTGTCATGTACTGTAGCACATACAACAGTGTTAGGTATGATATCATTACAAAACGAGGAAAAGAAAAGGTTTTTTGGTAAATCCTAGTTGTTCCTCTAAATCACATTGCTCCAGAGTACACATACCTTGAGGGTTGGCTTTACAGAGAACTAGAGACTCTCTGCAGGTTATTCTTACCCTCTTGGCACCCATCTCCTGCTTCACACTCCATATGTCACTCAGGGTATTGATGAGAATGCTACCATCATGGGTGCTGGATACTCGGAATCACCTCTTTCCTGATAAAGAATCATTATCCTCAGACTGCATATCAGTACCTTGAAAAGAAAATTTCTCTGAATTAGCTGGGGGATATTTTAAAAGCCTGTGGACTGGAAGACTGAAGGATACAGACAGAACAGAACCTGGAATCTCAAGTCCCTCTGCCAGCTCTGAAAAGTGGCCTGTGGGATGTCTGAGCTCTCTGCTTGGCAATATGTGCCTCGAGGCCATCCTCGTTTGCTGTACAAGCAGCCAGTGACCCGTGCCTGAGGCATCATCCAGGGCAGGCATGATCTCATCCACCCAGGCACACACAGCAGCCTCTTGTGCCCCCAGGCAAAGCCAGCTGGGCTTTCTACAGGTAAGCACAGGAGAGCAGGCAGGAGCCTGCGCTGCTCAAACCTGCTCTTTCAAACCAGGATAGGCATGACCTCTCCTTCTCAGCTTTCCCCATCTGCCAACCAGGAACTGTGATACTGACTTCCTTTATTAGATACTTTGACATACACTGAAGGGCTTTTTTCCTTCTGTCAGGATTCCTAACCATGCAGAAAGATCTGCTGGGCTGACAGCAAAGAAAATACTTTAGGGGAACAAAAGGTTGATCTCTGTCTATCCAAAAGCTTGCAATCTGAGTAGAAAGTAGGCATTATGGATGGATAAATATTTTGGGGCAAACATGGGATAGCTGTTGTAGATTAGGTAATGCACCTCAGCAATGTATGGCCATATTCTTCCTGCCCTAGTTTCACTCCAAAAATGTTGCTGAGTGCTGTATATGAAGACTTACCTATTCATGCAAATTTAAATATTTACACTAAAATTGAAAAAGAGAGTCTTTGGGTCATTGCTTCCTTATAGTAGCTTGTAGCCTTAGCGCTTTTTGGATCATTGTTTTCCCTCACACTTGTTTTCATAATGCCTGTGAATATAGAATTTCCATTATGAACACTGCAAAAAAAGCAATGTTACAAGAAGATTATTTAGCACAACAGACTGATAAGAACAAAAGCTCCTAACTTCAGTATAAGCACACTACAGAGCAACACAAAGATGTCCCTGAGGACACAGACCTGAACAGAAGCTGGATGCCAAAAAGATTAGTGAAGGCCTGGTGTTTGTTGTAGCTGTTTTTTGTCCATGCTGGTGTTAAATAATCCTTGGTTGTGCTTGTTGGTATTAAATTCAAGTAGTTGTCTTGCATTTAAACAATTCCCAAAATTCTGTCAAAATATTCTAGCAACTTTTGGTGTAATGAACTAGTTCCTAAATTTTGTATTTGCTTCCTTAGTTCAGCTTTTTGTTGTCTGACTCTTCTAATTCTGGTGATGGAAGAGTAGAACCTAGGTTAGCTGTTTATTTACAAGGAAGCTTGGTTCATTGTAATTTAGGAAAAATGCAGGACATTTTCAGAAAGCTGGAGCTAAAGGTGAGAAAACTGCATTACCAATGAGAGCTATAGGTGACTCAACACCACCTTGAGTTAAACTGCAGGAGGTGGCCATGGGACATCAGAATGGGACTGGTTCCAGCCACTGTGTGAACTGTTGCTGGGATGTTCAGGAAGAGAGGGAGCAGGATTATGCTCTCTGCTCTCTGGAGTGTGTCAGTTTTCTTTTACATGAAAGTTGAGGGATGATTTCTGCTAAGAATCATGGGAAGTGAATGTTGTTCCAAAATGTCCATAGTGTTGAATCTTGGTTGCTTTAAAGTCAAACCCTGCCTGGATTCAAACCATGAACTTGAGCATATGGTGGAGAAGGGAGGAGACTGTGTGCTCATGGCATTCATGGAGTGTGCAGAGGTGGGGTAAAAGCAGAATTCTGCCACTCTCCTCTTTGCTTAATGCAAAATGCCAGGAGCAAAAGATGGACTTGTATGCTTAAGATGGCAGATGGGCATGGGGGTACAGCAGGCTTGTTCTTCAGCCCAGTGTGCATGGCACTTGGATGGAAACATACCTCCAGGAAAAAACAAATTAAGCTTTCTACAGGTAAGGACTTTTCTTTGCGCAGGAATCTGTACGTGAGGACATGAGATTTTCTGTCTGGATTTTTTCCTGCGTGGCCCACTGAAGCCAGATGCATCCACCATGATTGAGGGATGAGCCATCTACAAATAGGCTGAAAGTGGTGTTTAGTTCCATGTTTGACTCAGCAGGTCTGAAAATAAGTAGTCTATTTGGATTAAATTTCACAATGATATTTAGGTTCCTAAATAGAAATTTGGGTGCACTGATAAGAATTAGGATGTTGAACGCTTTCAGGATCACATTGTGAATCTGTGATGCAATTGTGTCATGAAAATGGGAGGGTTTTTTACCCTATTGAGCAATTTGATAGGATCAACCATATTAAGAATTTAGATACATTGAGGAAAGGAGGTAACAAGTGGAAGATTCCTCATGGCTCAGCCAAAAGCATCCAAGTGTCTCCCTCTCACCCCTCTGCTTGATGCACCCAGATGGCCACACACTAAGTGCACTGTAAAACGCTGAGCCACAGCCTCCCTTTGCTGATCTTGGCAAGGTCTGGCTTGTTTGCTGTTTGTTCCGGATTTCTTCAGGCACAGCCAGTGTGCACAGCTCTGCTTTTGACCACTGCTGTGAACTGATGTCATGTGGGATGTTTCACTTGCTGAGCCACCTCCAATTCCCAAACTCCTCACAATGCTCTGGCTGGAAGTCTCCTCCATCAAACATGGGTTGTGCTGGTTGAGAGCACATATAGAACAGGGAGGATATTGCCAAGCCCAATGCAGTCCCAAGGAATATACTGAACTTGGGTAGATAAATGGATGATATTGCTGGATCTCACCAGTTAATACCAGTTGAGGACTTGGTCTCTTGTGCTTCAAGGAAAGCTGATACAGCGCATGTAGCTGGCTGAGTCAAAGGAATTCCTCTCCTCTTTGAAGGTGTGTGGGAATGAAATCAGTCTGTGCCAGGCAGGGGTTTTGGAGGTACCTTCAGTAGCCTGGAGCAGATGGGTACATCCAAGTCTCTTAGAACCACACCTTGCAGAGATCTCACTCAGGTGCCTGGAGTGGCATGAAAAGCACAGTTAATTATATGGGGTTTAATTAAGGTTGTCCTGTCTGTGTGACACGCCAATTAGAGATGTATGGTGTTCCCAGGCTGGGAAAGACTTACTGCTCTAATGACAACAGTTCTTGTATAAAAATAGGTTTGACATATACTGAGATCTACATACATGTGTCTATGGCTGCTGAAAGAGATCTCCTGAGGTTTTGGGCTGCAGAGCTGGAATTTGCTCAGGTCTGGAGTTGTTTAGATGAAATGAAGGGCAGTAAGGTAAATTTGCACCTTTTGTCCTTAATTATTGCACTGTTTCTTGCAAACTTCGTAGTGAATTTCAGTGAAAACTCTCATACTCACAATGAGCAGATCATCCATACTCAGATGACATGCTGCTTCCCTGGGCTTTTGGACCAGGCATTTGAGTCAAGGAAGGCTCCTGCTGCCTTTATGGGCTTTGTTTAAATCTCAGATCCTCTGAAAGCAGCAAGCTTACATTGAACCTTTGACTGCTGAATGTGGTATTTACAACTGCTCACATCCATAGAAAGTGGCACATGCCTGCACTTACTCAGCCAGAGAGAGACCTGAAAATCCCCATTCCATTCAAAGGACAGAGATTTGCCTTCCATTCCTCTGCCAGGAATTCTTAGTCAAATCCTATGGAAAATAGTCCTATCTGAGCAGTAAATCTCAGATGCTTCTGCATGTTTATTCTGTATTTCCATCTCATTGGCCCGAGTTCATTTTTAACCTTTGATTAGGGCAGCTATGTAGTGGAGGCAGGCTGGTTGGGGTATGTATTCTTTTTTTCTTTCAAGCTATACTTTTTTAAAAAAATGTCATCTAGCAAAAGAGCAGGGCAACTGGTGATAGAAAGATTGGCTTTGCTTAGCAGTGCAAGTAAGTGGTCCCTCTTTCTTCCTCTCCCTGTGATAGGTTAGATTGGAACCAACTGACCTGGTTCTGCCTGAGCCAGCTCCAGAGGGATGATAACAGCCAAGGGTAAAAACAAATGAAATACCTGCATGCTGTTTCAACATTTCAAACTACAGTGTTTGCAACAAAGCTCTATAACAGTTTGAGTCAAATCAAGACCAGTCTGTTGCCCATCTGACCAAAGAATTTATTGTATTTTATGCAGTACTTCCTCTTTGACCTCCTTAATATATAGGCTGAGTTTCTGGCATTCATTCAACTTCAGGTGGCCCCCTGAAATTCAACCTGAACTCAATTCAGTGCAATAACTAGACATAGGTAACTGCCAGAGAGGTGCCTTTAAAATTTCTGCAGTTTGCAATCTGGGTCATGTGCTGGGGGCCCAGATCTGCCTTTACAACAGGTTCTTGCTTCCGCTGGGTATGAGAAATTAAAATTATTCTCTACCTAGAACATAGTGGTCTTGGCAAAATATGTCATCAGCAGACATACAGATGGGCAGTGCTACTTGTCTGCACTGCAGACAGGCTGCCTGTCCAGCTTTTAGGAACTGATATGGACTCTCTATAAACAATAAGCTTTCTGTAAGACCTATACAAACTATGTACTTTGCTATTCTGTGACCGAAGCTGTATGGAGAAATAACTTTGCACTGTAAATCAATCACTTTAATGTGCATTTTCCAAGGAAAGTTTGCACAGGGGATGGCTCTTCCCCTGTCCAAATGCTGCTCTCCAGTCTAATTCAGAGACGACATTTCAGGGGCAGGATCTGGTCCTTAATCCCAAATTTTCATGTGATCACTTGAGTAAAATTTTGTTTCCAGTACCCTAAAAGCTGTTGGTTCATAACTTGAACCCCAAAACACAATTAGCCAGAAGACAAATGCCCTAAAATCAACCTAATGCCTTACTGTAGTGGCTTAAGGTGCTCAAGTCCCTGGGACCTGATTAGACACATCTGCATATTCTGAGGGAGTTGGTTGATGAAGTGGTTAAATCACTGTCCATCTTATTTGAGACGTCATGGCAGTTTGGTGAAGTTCCCATTGCCTGGAAAAGGGGAAACATAACTCTCATTTTTAAAAAAAGAAAAGAAGGAAGACCTAATGAACTACAGTCCAGTGAGTTTCACCTCTGTTCCTGGCAAGACCATGAAGCAGATCCACCAGGAAACTAGGCTAAGACATGTGGAAACCAAAGAGGTGATGCGTGACAGCCAACATGGCTTCATTAAGGACAAATCAGCCCTGACAAATGTAGTAGCCTCCTACCACAGGGTTACAGTGTTGATGGGTAAGGGAAGAGCAAAAAGATGACCTAAAAGATGTAATATAGATAAAATCAAGTGAGAATTGCAGTTCATGCTGGTGCTGTGAAGCACTGTGATGATGCTCAGGTTGGAGCATCTCACATGGTGTGATGCTGAGCTGGGAAAAGAGGTGGCATGAAAATATAGAAATTCTGCCAGTCAATAGCCTGTGGAAGAAATGACATATAAACAGAGCTTTATTTGCAAGGTATGATGCTGTCACCAGTAACTTTAGGGCAACCATGACTACTAGGGTAGTAAAGTATGCCAAATGAGAGGACCATTCTTTAACTTAGTTGATGAGTTAAAACTAAAGCTTAGAAGTTATTATCTCTCTAATTGTTCCTAACAGCATTTCTCTATATCTCCCTTAACCTCCTGCGCAGAAATGTACATATTGATCAACATGAACATTCATCTCTCCTTCTGAACACAAATTGAAGTCAGGACCTTTGACATGATGAAGGTGGTGTACCTGTATTACCCTTTTCTTGCACGTGCATTTCCCTGTTGGGCTCCCTTTATCTCCCCTCATGATAATGTGGTGTCTGGGAGAGGGTCTGCCAGACACGTTCATTGTGTCCATAACTTGCTGGTCTCCAGCTCTCACTTGCTTGGATATGTCACTATGACTTCCAGATGCTGTGACAGACCAAGTAAACTGCATCTCTTAGCCAGCTTATTCTGTAGGCAGACAAGATGGAGAGGGATTTTGCAATAAGATTTTTTCTAATGCTGACAGAGGAATCCCGTGGACTTTAAAAATACATAGAAATCTCATTCCTAGTAAATTTTCTGAAGCAGCTGGAGGTTGTTTGGTAAAGGAAATATGCACAGGTTCTTCTTTTAGTTCACTCACGTCTGATGCTTTGAGTACAGGTATAGTTTTCCTGGCAGATGATGGAAGCTTTGCATGTGGCACTGCTGAAAAGGAGCCTTTTTTGCTAGCCAGACATGTACAGGAAATACATAGCTTTCTGGGATTTATTAAAAGCACTGTTTTTAATTACTTATCTAGTGTGACTGATGCGAAGGAAAAGCTCTATAGTCGCACAGAAGAGGATTCCAAACTGTCTGTGTTTGGGGAAACAGGAGATTTATGTAGTAGTTAATGTGCAGCTGTTTCAGCAACCATTGTGAAAAACAGTGATGAACTGCAGTCAAGATTCAGAAGTCATCAAGCAAATCTGCCTTGATATTCAAGGGATGACCATCAAATAATGCAAAAAGCAGTGGAAGTCAGGAGAAAAGTCTTCTGATGGAGAGGTTCACAGCTGGGGAAAAAAGATTTCCCCAGACTCCTGCATGACTACAGGGCAGGGATGCTGCAGAAGACTTTTAGAGCTTGGATTTTATTCTTTGAACAGCTGGGGTATGACAGTGACACAGAGCTTTTAAATTCAATTTCTTGTGACCTAAGTCTAAAGATAAATTTGTGGGGTAATCTCAGGAAGATGAATACATTTCCATATATAGGTAAGTGGCCAGTTCATCCTCTAACATAAATGAGCATATATCCATTATCTCAATGGTTGTGGGTATATTCCAATACAGTGACCTGGCACATAAGATTTAAAAATGCACAAAATCTGCTTCTCAGCTCAAGAATGGCACACATGTAACTCAAACAGCCTTATTTGGCTCTGCTGGTGTTAATCCCATTAAGTACTTTGCATTTCATCTGTAAACAGGTTTTGGTCTTCCATCAGTTCCTTTCCCGTACATGGATTTTTTTCACATATCCTTCACATCATTAAAACAATGATGCAAACAAGAATTAGAAGAAACAGAGAACCCAGGGATTGAATAAAACTTGTGTGCTGCAACCATTTTACTTACCCCTCTCTTTGGAGGATACTAATCTGCACCAAAAAAAGTAAAATTGTGCAAAGACCATCACATAAATATTTGTGCTCACATGAAAAGAGAATGTGTTTTTAATATTGGAAGAACTATAAGACATGTGCCAGATTCTCAGCTGGAGTAACTGAGCACAGCTACACAGATTTACATCAGCTGAAGATCTGCCCAGATGTTTGGAGATGGGTGGATAGAGAAATCTTCCAGTTATATGTTATTTAGATTGACAGCTAATTCCCAAGCTCAATAGTTCTTCAAAGATGCAGACATATCTTGTAAACAATCCAGATATAATTGTCAAATCCTCATTTTTTCCATGGATCCCAGGAAATACAAAGGATTGTAGGCTCATTCTGCAATCTTGTGGGTGAAGGCCACAGGAACATTGTCAGCCTACTGAAATACCTCCACCCCACTTGGAAAATGGGTTCTGAGAAAGATCCAGGGGTAGGTGTGGGTCAGGCAGAGTTTTTCTGGAGAAATGCACTTTTGTTTTGTCATGGAAAATGCTGGAAGGTAATGTACAGGGGGGAAGGGAGGCAGAGCAGGGTCAGACTGGAGACTGACTGACTTGTCTAACTGGGCTGAGGGGTGGGAAGGGCAGGGCAGAACCATCACCACAGGAGAAGGGAGAGAGAGAAAAACATGCACTGCTTGGCAATATCCTCAGGGGAGCCTCCTCAGCCTCACTGAATGGGAAATCGCCTGCAACCCTGGGAAATACAAAGGGCAAATGGAAGGAGTTAGCACATACCATTGCTGCTCTGTGGAAATGTTTACCAAGAAAAGCTTGAGATTTTGTTAAGATACTGACTGAAGTGACAGAAGCCTGAGATCAGATAGAAGATGAAGCCTTGACTCACAGCTTCAGCATTTTCGATGTCCCCTTGTCAGCTGTAGATGAATGAGGACAGCACATGTCCCTTACTGGACCTGTGGAAGTACCACAACATCTGCTTGCCACACTTGTACCCTTGCAGTGTAGTGGGTACTGTGCTTTTCTCTGGATAGTGCCCTGCTTTAGCAAATGTCACTCATGGTGCCTTTCCCCTTCAACAAGCCAGCAGCAGGTGCCCTGTCTGCTTAAGCTCTCTGAGGTCTTGTCTGAGGTCTTTTGTGCTTTTCAGGGTGAATGACATGTTTCTGAGACTTGTGAGAAGCAACAGGGCTTTCCCTGCTTGTAGAGAATAGAGAGAGGGATGCCAGTCTGTAAAGTTGTATTTTGGATGCCTTAGAAGATTTTTAGAGTCCCAAAAGCCCTGGCAGAGTGAAAACAAGTGATGGCTTTGAGCTGAGGGCATACAGATCCTTGCAAGCTTTGATGTGTCAGTTCAGCTTCTTTTGGGTCAAAAATTGTGCTGCCTAGTACCACATCTGGTAGGAGAAAGCACCTAATGAATACAACAAAAGTCATCACATTCTTACCCAATTTAGCTGGTATTTTGAGGGACAATAGCTGTCTTCAACAGATTGCAAAGACTTGTGCACGTGATGAATCATAAGGTTGCACTTAGAGATGGCATAGCTAATTTTATGTGGTGCACCCAATAACTGTATGCTTGCTGGAGGACTTCTCCTTGGCTCGTAGGCTTCACCTCTTGACCTCATTTTCAAGCAGAAGTTAAACTATAACTGCATTCCTTTGCAGGTTGGTACAAACGGAGCCTGAGGCGCTCTCTGCATTTTTCTCAATTAAAACAGGGAGTAGAAGCACTTTGGACAGTGGACCAAACCTCAGAGAGACATGGCATGGCCAGAAAAGCAGCTCTGCTGGCTGGACCTATGTGCTCTGCCTATGGAACTCATGGACTGGAGATAAGGAATAGAGGTTATTTCTGATTCTGCTCTGTAGGAACTGGGGTGGTCCTACAGAGCTTTTCATGTTAGATAGCTTTTACCTCAAATGTGGTCAGGAACTACTTTGTGCTTCCACACTTCCACAGCACCGATCCCAGTGAGGACACTGCCTGTGATGGAGCCTCCATATGTAACACAATATGTAGACTAAATATTTGTATAAATGAACCATGAATATTTGTATTAAGACATCTGACAGAGCAGTTGAAGAAGAGAAGGAAAGAAAAGCACAGAGTGACTTTCAGGTGCAGTATGTAGCTCTGGGTTCCCCTATGTTACCCTCACACAAATCCAGCCAATCTCCTCTTTTTGTTTGTTTGCAAGACAGACTTAATTACAAAAAAAAACCCAAACAAAAAAGACCCAAAAGGCTTTCTTCTGCACTGACTCGCTATGATGGTTTTTTTCTCTTAGTTGGAAAGAAGCTGTGGTAATGTGACAAT
Organism: Pomatostomus ruficeps; assembly: GCA_013400735.1. Classification (NCBI taxonomy): domain Eukaryota; kingdom Metazoa; phylum Chordata; class Aves; order Passeriformes; family Timaliidae; genus Pomatostomus; species Pomatostomus ruficeps. The sequence continues at coordinate 274,284 of VYZT01030654.1, read as the reverse complement.
ACAAGTTTGTACTTCTACGAATACATTTGTTTTTTTCTGTGGGCACAGCCTCAGAGCTTTTGCTTTTGAAAATACAGTGTTAATATGTGGCACCGAGATATAATTTGGCTTTCACTCTTTGCACCTCCTCAAGCACAGAGCTATGCCCATTAGTACCCGCCCCTCCTTCCTCTACCCACCCCTTGAAAAAAACGTGTTCAAATGATGTGGCAAAACATTGTGCATTCCTCGGAATGCTGAAGACCTGTTTGAGAGGGGTCACATTGGTCCTCTGATATTGTGTGGCTGGAGGGAAGTTTTTTGAGGTCTTGGTTAATTTCAGCAAACACATTGATCTTGGCAAACCTTTGTGATGGGGACGCAGGGTGTGAGAAAACAACATTAGCATTTGCAGAATGGCTCTGCTGCTGGGAGCACCTGCCACTGTAACGCACACGCGAAGGGTTTCCCTCCCTGGGCTTCCCAGCTGGATCCCGACTCCAGCACCCCCACTGCTCTGTGTGGCACAGAGCCCACCATGCACCGGGGATCTCCCACCACACCTGGAGACCAAGTGACTGCAGTCAGACAGAGAGGCCTGGGTGCAAGAGGCACCTAAACTTGCCCTACATTTTTTCTTTTTCTTATGAGAATATTGATAGAGTAGCAAAAATCACACAGACAAGTAACTTCATTTATTGTGGGAGAGACTGTAGAAAATTCAAGCTGCATGTAAAGAATTGGTGGAGAAGTATTCTGCTCTGCTCAGAAATAGCATCTGCATTTGTGCTCCATATTGAAATAACATTTCTTGCTGGAATGCTGGCAGCTCAGCTGAGGCCCCAGCTTTTTCTTTACTTCTGCATTACTGTCTGCTGTGATGTTACCATGGGAAAGCCTGCCCAGCTGTTGGTAACAGTCACAATGTCCTGAAGGATTTTGGAAAACATCTGTGCTTTTCTTCACTCAAGCTTCTGAAATGGTTGTGCAGCACTGGCACTGAGTGTCACTCAGATGTCATTCTGCAGCCAGCCTGGAGCAGTGGTTAATGCACAGACAGAGACGTATGCATTTAATGTGCTGTGTGCAGACACTCACCCTGCTGGTGTGCAGCCACCTCTGGGGATCAGGGATTGCAGCTATTAAATGCTGCACAGCAGTGTTAGGTAACATGTAGGAGAGGAGGAGAAGTAAACAGAGCTCTGCTGAAGTTTGTCTGAGCCCATAGTAAACAACTGCTGTCAGTCACAGAATATCCTGAGTTGGAAGGGACCCACAAAAATCATGGAGCCCAAGTGCTGTTACCTAGGTCCTGCTCTGTGATCCTTGCTGAATCTCTCTGAATTTACTGGTGGGTCCTTCCTCTTGGAAGCAGTGCCTAATCCCTCCTTCAGCTGGACCAAGATTGTCTCTGTCTGACTGTTTGTTGTCCCTTAGACTCTGAGGAGAAAAGACACTCTATTACTCAGCCCCCAGGCCATACTTTTCTTCTTCTGCATATTTTCAGTGCCTGAGTTTCCCTGCATTCGCAGGTCTGTCTTACATTTCTTATAGGTCAGTTTTGGCATATGTGTGTTCCTTCCCTTTCTGACATTTGCATCTGGGCAAAGAACCAGTCTGATCCAATGTGCCTGATGCAGCAGATCACTGCCTGTCCCAGGGAAAGTTGAAACCTCAGCAGGGCGTGTGGGGAGAGGAGCCAGGCTCAGAGGCTTGCTGGCATGTGGCTCTGTGTCCTTTTACTTTTGCAGTCACTCCAAGGTACGAGGTGAACATGCATTTGGGAGCAGGGACATATCTGGGCCAAAACTCTCCCGAAGCTTAAAACATCCTGAACTGTTTAGGAGAGGTAAAAGAACAATGTTATTGGTAGCTTGGCCTTAGGCAGGAGGCACTGTACATCTGGTTGTGTTTGTTTGGAAGTGGAAATTATATTCAGCTTTGGAAGACTCAGGAAAGTTTACAATACTTAACGTGATTTTAGTGAGCTGGAAATTTGGTGATTATGCTGATTAATCGGGGTTAGGGGAGTTGATTCAGGAGTTAGAGGCACCAACTCATGTGGGCTCCTTCTGTCACTTGATACTAGTTACATACACTTTTTCTTCACATGTTTTTTTCCCAAAGAAACACTGAAATCAGGGACCATATCCAACTTAGTATATCTAAAGTGAAGTGAAGGTTCTTGGTTTCTCTGTCTTTCAGTTTTTCCACCTGTAAAATGGTGCTTGGAAAGGTGCTTGGAAAATACTTTGACAATGCAGTTTGAAAGCATACTGATAAAATGAACCACGTATAATCTCTACCTGTCTTTCTTTGCAAGGCATATTGAACCACAAAGAGCTGTCACCACACCTCCTGTTGGGCAGGGGCAGGCTGGACACAGGGCAGGGCCTCCGTGTCCCCTGGGAGGTATTTGTATGTTTGTATGTGTTTTGCTGCCTTCCGCAGGATAAGTTCTCACAGGTACAACATTCCTGAAAGATCTCTCTATGTTTGAGGAGCTGAGCATGCATGATGGGGCAGGGGGAATATGGGTACTGCTTTCTGTCTGGGAGTACCCACTCCAAGCGGGGGTTTTAGAGTGCATATGAATGGCTTGGGAGAGTGCCATTCCTGCACTCCAAGGGGTGGAGCAGTCATGGCTCATTGCTGGGTGCTGGAGCTCATTCTAATGTTTCTTGAGATGGGTGCTTTGCACCTGCATGGTGTTTGTGGCACATCATCTCTAGCCTCGACCTCTTCCTGCAGCTGGGAGTTGAGAGCTGCATTGTGTGCTCAGCCTGCACCCTCAAAATTTAAGGGTTCTCCTGGGAGGTGACAGAGGGAAATTTTTGTCTTTGCTTATAGCAAGCTTTCTTGTATTTCCTGTCTTGTATTTATAATTCTCTATACTGGGCTTGCTTGCCTTCTATGTTAGGCTTTCTTTCTTCACATTGTATTACTCAACCATCCCCATCAGGCCTTGCTTTTGCCTAAAGCCTTCCTGGATGTAGACCAGCACACCAGCACTAAGCTAGCCATTATTTAAGTTATACATTAATTCAAAGCTATAGTAGGACTCCATTACCTGCCTGTAACAGATTACTTATAAATAGTAAAATACTTAGGGGTTTTGATTTTGTTACTCCAAGAAAGTTCAAATGACTTAAAGCCAGACTGTACTAACAATCCATGACTGGGGACCAAAAGGACTTAAAAAATAGTTACAAGGAACTGATTTCTCCTCATACCTGGGGATGTGGACCCATCTTAGACATTATTTTAACTTCAGTGAAGAGTTTAAGTGACAAATTCTTCTTTCTTCAGACTTGTTTGTGCTGATTTCAAGTCAACTAAACAAACACTCAGGACAAATCCAAATAAGAAACTCTGCCACCTTCTCTGGGATTCAACATCATGATTTTGTGAAAAATAATAAGACTTTTCGCTGTTTCTTACAAAACAACACAACAACAACAACAACAACAACAACAACAACAACAAAAGAAGAAGAAAAAGCATGCAGCATAGTATCACCACTGGGAGATGGTCACACCTTGAGCCCCCCTGTGAAACTGCAGTTTACCTTTGCAAGTCACAGCTCCCAAGTAGTAGTAAAGCTGTCATATCGTTCCTGTTTCCCAGTTCCTTATTTATAATGTAAACATACATCCTCTTGGGAACCTGACCTCTTCCAGTGTTTGTGCTTGATTATAATTGAACTATTTGCATAGGAGACCAATTTTCATTCTCTGCTCTTGTGGCAGGTACACTGTGTTTTCTATTAAAGGCGTCAGTTTTCTGATTACTAAGGAAACTAAGAAGGTTTACAGACAATAATGTCATAAACATGCAAAGTTCTTAAAAGTACAGCCTATTCTTTCATTTTGTGAGTAGACCAGGATGTTAGAGGAGTCTTTCTCCAGTCTCCCAATCCCTGCCTGCCTGTTTACCAAAGTGATCAAAGTTCCCAGGCTCAAAGTTCTGCTTTGCTTCTTGAGGCTGCCGTATGAAGGGTTTTAATGCCTGTTCCCTCAGGCTTCAGCCTTGCAAACTTAACAGGGGTTCAGGAGTTAAGCCCTGGATTTTCTGCATCGTCTTGGTCAATTGTAGCAAAATGTTTCTGGGACACGTGGGTTTGTTCTGGTTTGGCACAAATGGAAGAAATCCTGGGAAGTTTGGGCTTGAGACAGCTGTGATGCATGGGCTCTTCTAGATCCTGCGCCAGCTCAGGCAGTGATCTGTACCAGCTGAGCTGGCAGAACGGATAAGCTAAATATCAGGAGAAATCTGCCTGCAGAGCCTCTGTGTCAAGGTTGGAGCACCAAGTGGTTTAGCCTTTACAGCAAGGGCATAGGAAGAGGTAGTGGTGGCCTGGGATGACCTCCCATGGCACACAAAGGTAGTATTGCAGAGTAAATCAGGCTGGAAGGACCTCAGCAGATCTCTGGTCTAACTCCTTGTTGTAATCAGTGCTGATTTTGGCTCAGGTGGCTTGGGGCCTTGTAGAGAATTGTGCTGGAAGTGCAGGGGCTGGATGCCTACAGCTTGTGGAGGTGGGCAAAGCACCAGGAGACACCCACATTAAGAGCCTACAAGTTGCTAGGCTGTTTTCCTTCAAGAAACTTTTTTTGATCTCTCTCGGTGTGTGGAAGCTGACCTGGGGTGTGAAGGGACTGCCTGCCCAGGGCAGGTTGTACTGGGATCCAGCAGGGTAGAAGTCTCAAAGGATGGGCTTTGTAGGACATTGTGCTGCCATCACTCAGGACACAGCTGTCCATTCCACCACACCCCGTGGAGGGCTCAGGTGCCTCTTCCCACCTTGTCCTGCTGCTCACCCCCATGGTGGGACAGCCAGCACTGAGCCACTTGTGTGCCTTGCCTTGTGAAAGCCTGTTTTGCAGGATACAATGTCACACGACACCAAGTCATCTGGGGACAGTGTCGGCCAGGCCAGATCTCAGAGGGTGTTGTGCTTTGATCTTCTTTTCCCCCCAAATGCAAGAAACCACAAAGACTTCAACTCCCTCAGAAATTGCCACGAGATGAAAATCCTGTGGAAGAACAATAGCTGCAACATGGTTAGAACACGCTTTTATTTCTGTTCCTATGTGTTTCGTGCGATGTTAGGCTGTGGTTATGCTCGCGGAGAAAACAGCCAGTTCCCTACTGTTACTCTGCGGCAGAAGCACTCCAGAGATGTGAATGTGAGAAGGAGCCATTGCAGTCATGTGTTGGCTCGCATGTGCCCTGAGCCAAAAACTTCTCCCATTTCAGCTGCCCTGAGCCCATAAATTAGATGATAATTGGGATGGCCTGGACCTGGCCTGAAGAACAGCTTCATCCAAACTTGCCAGGGTGTGTAGGGCTGCTGTGATAGTTCAGGGCAGGACCCAGCCCTAGGGTGGGACCCAGCCCTGCGCTGAGGCTCTTAGCATCGTGAGATAGCTCAGCATAGTGTACATGTAACTGCACTGCAGTTATTGCAGAGGCAGTGAGTTAAATCTAATGGCATGGATACAGCTTATCTTTAAATGGGCTTCTTTTAAAAATGTTTTAGGTATGCCCATGTCAGATACTGGGGTGTCAGCCAGGCCTGCCCCAGAAACTGAGTTTGCCACTCCCGAAAAATCCCACAGGAGGACACGGATCTGATCTGTTGAGCATGNCCCCGCCCCGATGTTTTGTTCTGCTGGTTGATCGTCACTCTCACCGTTAAAAATTAAGCTAAAGAGGGCTGTGTGTGAGCTTATTACACTTCAGTTATTGCTTTATTCTTCTATAAAATTTGTCACAACCTGGGGCACTAGTGTGTTGAACATGTAGTGGAGGGATGAATGAATCTGCTGCAAGGTCAGCCTGGCCTTGCTGGCCCTGGCACACTTCCATCTGTTGCTTCATTCTTTGCTGTGATCCAGACACCATCAAAGAGCACTCCATGTCTAATTGTAATCACTTTGTAAGGGAGTTTTATAACCTACGAAAGCAACATGTCTAAAGAAGCACCTCTGGGGACACTGGAACACCCACTGAGGCCAGCACCAGAGCTCTTTGTTCAGGGGGCTCAGAGCTGGCAAACTCTTAACTATGCCCTGGGGGTCAGCCCCCAGGAATCCCCAAATTCCCTAGGCAAGCTGTGGCTCTACCTTTTGGGTACAAGCAGAAGGACATTTCTGACCTTTGAAATCTTCTGCAGGAGCTAGTAGGATGGTGGGTATCCTGGGGGGCTGCCAGGGGAAGTGAGGGAGTAGGAGCTGGGATGCTCCAGTGTCCATTTGCTTGGCAATTGCCGAAGTTCCCTGGAAAATAGTGTCTGCCTGAGTGATGCAGGCAAGGCTGCAGATGAAGTCTGTGGTGGCAGTGGAGCCGGGAGCTGAACACCACATCCCAGCCTCAGAGCATCCGTCTTTTCTGCAAAAATCAGCAGGTTCTGCCCTCTCCCAGCCTCGTTTAGAAACAAACATGTCCCTTTCTTTCTTTGTGGCGAGGAAGGAGAGCTTCAAAAGGCCTCATTGAAACTTCCCAGCTCTCCTCAAACCCCCGAGGTCTCTGCGCAGCCCGAGCAGCCGGAGCGGTACCGGGTGCCACTCGCGGTCGCGCAGCTCCACCTGCTGTCGCTGGGAGCATCCCGGAGCGGGGCTGCGGGGTTTTCCTTCCTGCAACAAGCATCAGCTTTCGGTTTGCTTGCTCACCACAAGGGGCTTAAGGAATTGTGAGTAAAGATTCTTACTTCTGTTCCGCAGCAGGCAGAAAAGCTTTAGGTCTGATTCAGCTGGAAGGAAAAGCCCACGTCTTGCTCCCAGCCCTCCAAGATCCCTCCCGGCCCCACGGCAGCTTTTGGTGTCATGAGCACTTGGTGGCGCTGGGGAAAGACTAGAGGTAAGGAACTCCAGGGCACCCCCAGAGCCTGCAGATGGCTGATTACTGCCCTGGGAATTTGCCTGGGGCCCAGAAATTCAGCGTCTGGTCCATCCTGGTTGGGAAGTCCACCCTGACCCCTTTTTTTTCATTTATGGCCTCAAAAAGGGGGCAGCTGGTGGCAGGGACTGATGTAGATGCTGGAACCAGACCTTCTTCTCACCCAGTTTGCAATCTTGTAGTTTTTAGTCAAATAAACAAATCCCATTATTTTCAGGGTGAGGGGAGTGATAATTTGGGAGTCACGTGAGATTATTGTTTTCCTCTGAGAAAAGGCCAAAATTGCCTTTGTAGCTATGAAGTGTATTTATTTTTTCTTAGATTGCCTTTTTTGCAAGCCCTTCTCCCACCAGATTTTCAGATCACTTCCCTGCTAGATAGTGGGAAAATATCAGTAGTCTGTTTGATTCCTAATCTTTATTATTCATAACTTGGAAAGATAACAAATATTTATTTTAAAATTTCCCCTCTCCATGCGCTGGTCCAGATTTTGGAGTTATTATAACTTGTAATACAGAGGGTTGTCTGTGCACCTTTTCCATTGATGCTGAATAACTTCCTCTATGCCAGTGCTAAAAAGTCTTTAGACACCTGAACTCTCTCTGTTTCCTATCACTAAAATGTGGCTAATATCTCCTAATCTCAAGAGAGTTATGTAAGGATGAAAAAACCCCTACAAATTATGTGGAGTTGCTCAGTTATCACAGCAAGGGCACTCCCTTTTATAAACAGCTAAAAACCAGTGAGCTGAACAGCTATCACAAGTGTCTTTGGACAACTAATGGAAATTACTCTGCCTTTTTGTTGAGAGCAACCTGAGCAGAAGATATTCATGCCATTCTGTAGCCTGCCACTCCCCTAGCTAATGTTTTCTGGTTTTCCCTGTACTTCAAAAGCTTGCTTCCCTCTACAGCTGTATTTTTATCTCAGCTGCTCCAGATATTGAGGGTAACATCTGCACACTGTTCCTCTCCTCTCTCTGCAGGCTCTTACTAGAGAGCACCCCCAGCAACTCTCTGGCTGGAAGGTGACCTGAATATAAAGGTTCTGGCCTCTGCTGAGAGGCCAAGGACAAAGCCCTAAAATCTTTCCAGCTCCTAAAGCCTCTGTCAGTTCTGCCAGAGGTTAAGCCAAGCACTAATCCTGTAGGAGCTTTGAAGGTTTTAAGGAAACCCCAAACACAAAGCTGCCCAGAAACTTGAGGAATGTGAGAGTTGTCTTTTGGGCAATTGGACTTTGAGGAGCAGCGCTGCACTGGAGTCTGTCAAGTGTTCAGACTTGGCTTCACCTACTCAAATGCTGAACAAATGCCGAAACTGTTTGGCCAGAGAGTCAGGGAGAGGAAAGGCTGTTACAGCTCTTTCCTGCACACAGATTTAATGACCAGACTTCCCTCCATCCCACCCTCAGATTCATCAGGGCAATTAGCTGGTTGGTTACTCATATGGCCAAACAGCAGGGCTTGTCTCCTGAGTAACTCTAGGCTAACCCCACCAACATGGAGGAAATCCAGATAGTCTCTCTATAGCTCTGTCATCTTTTGAGGACCTTGAGATGTGATTTTGCTCTCTTTTTCTTGGTGTAAATTAGTTGTCTTGTGGATAGTAACATCAGCTGATACTGGAAGAGTTGTTTTTGCTGTTGCTCCAAACCTGTTAATTTTTTTTAAGTCTGCAAATCGAGCTGAAAGCTTAACAAGTTCCTCAAAGCTGTTTGTCTGTGGGAATGCCACTGGGCAGGCCCTCAGAGCCACTTGGCATGACCCTCTCTGGCCTTGTACCCCCAGCAAGTCCTCGGTGCTTTGTGTCAAGAAGTGATTTGATTAATGAAGTGAAACCTAGGCAGAAATCTGTTTGAAGGCAGCCTTTTGTCCAGAAAATGTCTCCAAAGGCCATGGAAAGGAGCTGATTTTAGTAGCTGGCAAAACAGGAGCATATGCCCTGACATCTGCAGTGGGGATGGTGCTGGGACGGGGTACAGCTACTTGATTAGTGGTAGCACAAGTCCCTGTGGCCCTGCTGCTGGTTTGCCTGGTGTGGTGGGACAGGAGGGAGCTGAGCTCCTCATTTTGTTAAGAATGGGCAGTTTTAACAGCTGCTGAAGGCTCTAGCCCAGCACAACCCACATGGAGCTGGCCCTCCTCGTCGTGGATCAGGAGGGGGTTCAGGTGCCAAATGGACATTCTGGGAGATGCCCATGGGTTGCATGAACCTGCTGTGCCTGTGAAGGTTTCCACCTCTGCCCATCACTGGTGGGCAGGGCATGCAGATCACGCACCAGTGAGAAGAGTTAACAACTTTCTAACAGGAGTGCCAGCATGGAGTGACAAGGTGCTCACCTCCAGTGCTGGAGATGCATCCTGATGGGTCAGAGCATCAGGCAGACATACACAAGCACATCAGGGATGAAGTAAGTCAGGGACCTCTGGAACCATGTCTCTGCAGTTCTGTGATGCAAATCTAAGGCAGCATTTTAAAATATTTTTTGCATCCAGACAACTTGCCGTCTCAGCTCATCAGCTGAAGGATTTTCTGGGTCACCACGGACTCTCTGCATGGCCCACACCACAAGGCCTTGGGTCACAGCAGCGCAGGTGTGCTGGTCCCAGGGACAGGAGGACATGGTGGGGGATGCAGGGTAACATCTCTGGGACCTGTTCTCTGAAACTAGGTCACCTCCTGTGACAGTAGAAGTGACTCTGCACAGATGGCAGGTGGGACCTGGCAATGACCTTGCCTTGTGGTCATTTTCTCATGCAGAGGCTTAGTTGGTGCACTGCAGGCAGTTGTTTGGTGACATGTGCAGCAGGTGCTGAGCTCACTGTGGCCAGGTATTTCCTACAGCCGTGAGGATATCTGGGAAAGCCACTTTTGCCTTGTGTCCTAGTGTCCCCCCCTCCAGAGCAAAGAGGTGTCCTGCCACAGCTTGTCCCAGAAAAAGACAGGTCCCTTTCCCTTCTCCTGCTCTTCTCTCACTTCCTTTCATTCACCCTGTTCTTGGGAAGGGCATCCCTTGGGAAAATGATGGGTTGACACTGTCTGCTTAACCTCTCAGTCATCAAATTTAGATCACCCCTTTGAAGGAAAGAAAAAGCGAACCATCACTTATTGCAGAGAGACAGCTGGAAATGCTGCAAGGGCCTTTTAAAACTCACCAATTTTACTCATGTCTAGTTATTGCTGGGAAAAGCTCAGATAGTACAAATAATGTAGGTGCTTATCTCATCCAGCTTTAGTGGGTCATTTAAAATGCCTTAACTGAGCTCAGAAGTGGTGGTGTTTTCTCTCCCTTGAAAAATCTATTTAATAGACATTACCTTCATTTGAGAACTTTGCTGATTGACTCTAGGTAAAAATAAGCACCGTCTTGTATTACATTGTTATGCCACATAAGCACCTTGCATAATTACCTTAGCCCCAACATAATTTTAATTATGTTAGAATTAGTGCAAAGAATTTTATCTGAGACTCATGTAAATATTTTGTGCTCTCAATACTTTGATGTGCCTAGAAAGAGATTAATGTTTGCTTTGATAATTAGTCTGTTGCATGTGGCCAAAAATTCATTACAAACACAGTTAATTAAGTTGTCAACAAACCTTTGGTCTCCGGCTAGTGAGAATAATTCAATAATTTTGTTCAGCTTGATGGGGGATTTTCTTTTTATTGCGATCAACCCCAGCTGTCCTTGGGGGCCCATGGCACAGCGGCATTTTCTGGGAGGCCACGCAGAGCTGGACAGGACACAGTGGTGCTGCCCCAAGGCTGTAGCAGAAGGAAGGGAAATGAAGTTCCATCTGAACATGAGCAAGAACTTCCTTACTGCGCAGTGACCGAGCACTGGAACAGCTTGCCCAGAGCGTGGAATCTCCCTCACTGGAGATATTCCAGAACTGTCTGGACACGATTCTGTGCCACGTGCTCTAGGGTGGCCTTGCTTGAGCAGGGAGGTTGGACCAGGTGACCCGCTGTGGTCCCTTCCAGCCTCACCCACTCTGATTCTGCGGGGTGCCACTCCAGATGTGGTACCATGGCTCTGTGCCACAGAGGACAGAGGTGAACATGGGCTCTTGTTCTGAGACTGGGGAAGCAAGGGACACTAATGCTTATCCCTAGAAAGTTATCTGGTTCTGCTGAGGGATGAAGAGCTCCAAGGTCAGTCCTGCTGCTTGGAGCTCATAAAAAATGGTGTCAAGAGCCTGTCTTGTGTCTGAGGAGATGGTCTGGAGCTTGTTTACTGACTGTTCATATTGTGGGTCCAGAGAGGGGCCAAATGCCTCCATGTTCTCTAGGAATACAGCTCATGTCATAAGAAATCAAGGTCTTCTCCCCAAATGTCTTTCTCTGTTGCAGGAACTCTTCAGAGGGACTGTAGCCTGGCAGGATATCTCTGTACCCCTGCAGCCCCCTGCTTCAGTGCTGTGACCATGCTACAGTGGGAGCACAGACCTCTCTGGTGCCAAAGGCCTCTTAGCACCATGCTCACACTTTGAGCTAGTGTGGCAACCCCCATCCTTTGTGTCTGAGAGCTGCAGCTGCCACTGCACTTGGACTCAGGTAGGTGACAGAGAGCCCCAGGAGGAGTGTGGGTTTGGGGTATCACTCAAGGACCAAACATTGAGTACCTCCAAGTGACTCATTTCCATTTCAAAGCGCCTATTTGTTTTATCTGGCAATTAGCTTGCATCCTCTGTAGAAAATGACTCCAGAAATACCGCCAAGCTCCCAGCCAATCTCCCCTTTTAAATATATTTTAAGTGCATGATTAATACACTTTTCCAGCCCTTGTCTGGGACTGTGCAGGGAGGTCAGGGAGCAGGTAAATGAAAGAAAATGGCTTCACTCGGCATTGACTGGGCTATTAATCACTGCCCATTTTCTATAAATCATGGCAGATGGCAGAAACAGGCAGGTACTCATGGGAAATGACACACTGTGCATGAGGGGAATCACGGATCGCAGCAGACACTGGGAAAAGAAGAGGTTGCTCCTCGCCCTGCTGTCCCCAGTGGAGGGAGGCCATGGCACTACACCTGCGGTTCACCTCCACCTGACAGCTTTCCCCTGTAAGAACGGATGTAAAAGTTTGCAGGAACCCTGGAAAATTCATGGCATCACAGCTGGGCTGGATAGGCCTGTCTGGGGATGGCTCCACTTCTCAGCAGGCACAGGGGCAGCAGAGGAGAAGATTTGCTGTGTGTGGGTAGTAAGCATTGAGGAGGATGAGCCCTGAGTAGAGCAACTTTTAACCACTCTGGTCAGGGATACTTTTAATCAGAGCAGCAATTAAAAATTTTGCTCCTGACACTGAATGCTCATGATTGCTTTGCCTCAGAGCAGATGCAGGTGGGAAATGTGAGGGAAGAACTTAGACTGATAAAGTGAGGAGGACAGATACATCCCAAAATGAGTGTGCATTTGGCAGCAGCGTTCATCTAGGCATTTTCTGTGCTGTAGTGTTGAAGGGATCCCCTTTCCATGCCTGGGAAATGCAGGCCCTTCCCTCCTGGAGTGGATGACCTTTTAATACTGCCCTGCAATGCTGTGGCAGTTGTGCTTCCCTGCATCTGTTGTGCATCTATGGGTGGTGGAAAGCAGCTATTTTTTTGGGGAGGACAGACAATACCATATGTATAGATGAATGAAGAGTGTACTTTATATGGAGGCTGTATGAAAGATAAGGCAAGTACAAATTATGGGCTCTCTTCTCCTGCATGCTGCCAGTCCCAGTAAAATAATCCCTCATTGCATTTGGTATTTCTTCCACAGAGAATGGGATTTTTCCTGTCACCTTTCTTTTCTACTAGAGAGGCAGAGGAATGTGGTTTTTCCCTCCTTTGATGCAAGGAGAGCTTATGTTGAGCTAATCAGTTTTGCTTTCCCATAGCCTTGCATTCCCCTGCTTACCCCAGCCAGACCTGCAGCTGGACACCCTTGATGTTGCTTGGCAAGGAGAGCGGCATCGCTGCCCACAGAACCTCCTGCACAGCTCTCACCTCCAGCCCTGGTACACAACAGCAACAGCTCCTGTTTTGCTGGCAAAGTAGTCGGAAGACCAAACTAGGCTGGCTGCCAGGGACTCCCAGTTAAGCCACCACCAGCAGGAAGAAAATGGTCCAGAGTGGGGAAAACCAGGATCATCTGCTCCATGCCAGAGTCTGTCCTGTCAGCAGGGAAAAGGATGGACAAAGGTGGAGGGAATGGACATAATAAGTGGATTTAAGACTTGTGAAGAACAGCTTGTGCCCATCTATATGAAGGTTAACATGGAGAATGGCTCCCTGAGGGATGTGGTGGGTAATTGAGCGTGCTGAGGTGAGTGTGTGCTGCTGGGCATGGGTGTCACAGGGGCTTGCAGGGTGACAGATGCAGAAAATGAGCAGCAAAGTAATCCTGGAAGCATGTGACCAGCAAAGGAAAAATCAGCCTCAAAGAAGCCAAAAGGACCCATAAAGACAGTGAGTGGGAGATGTGAAGCAGAAGACATGTGAGATCAGGAGAGAAGGGATTAATATGCTACAGCCAAGAAAGCTTCACATTTTAAAGCGCAGGCGGGGTGATGGAGAGGATGGCATGGGGACTTCAAACAGCAGCTGGGTGGCCTTGGTGCTTGCTGAAGTCATCTTCCCCAGCCCAGGAGCTGCTTGGGGATGTTGCATGGCTCCTGCTGCTCCCACCAGCACAGCTGGATCAGGCGAGGAGGAGGGCTGGTTGCCTCCACAGGCAGCTGTGTGCAGATGTTTTCCGCTGAGGGAAGAGCAGTGAGGGCATAGTTTGAAAGGAGAGGAAAAAATTGTAGCAGGAGCTGGAGAAAAATTGTTGCTGAAGGAAACCTTGCTCTCAGGCTGTCTGAAGCAATGCAGGGTGAAACCCCATTTTTTTGGCATCGAGATTCTTCCTTCCACTCAATGTTATTTAAACTGGATGTTTCTTACCCCAAACAAGCCATGTTTGGCTGCACTGGGCTCCTCAGCCGTTCCACATCCCCACTGCCCTGGCTGTGGCTGAGCTGGAAGATCTGTAAGGAGAATTAGGGGGAGGGCTGGGTCCCCCACCCCTTCCTGATCCCCTCCCCAGCTCCCCTGCAGGCCTCACGGGAGCCTAATATTTGTGCATGTGTGTTTTAACGCGGCATATGGTCTTCATTACACGCAGACTTCTCGCTTCCATAATTATACCATGATGGGAGTTCCTGTCAAAGCCATAAAGCAAATTCTCTTCCCCCTGCCGTGTCCCTCCGCCCCCATGAGCCCTTCCCATAAAACTCACAGGGGTCTCCAGTTTGCAAGGAGAACCCTCCCTTGCTGGTTGCACTGTTAACCCTTTGCCTCCTTCCATTCGGCAGCTGCTGGAGGAGAGCTGAGCTTTCCCCATGGGTGCTGGCTTGCCAGAAAAGGGGAAGGTGTTGTCCAGATTTTGGCTGTGAGAGAAAGAGCATAGAGAGCCAGCAGTGCCTAACCATGCTGGGGATGTGGGGAGACAAGCAGCAGCCTAAGCCAGTGCCCTTGTTGCCTGCTCTCACACCATCCTTGAAGCGTGCCAAACCCACCTCATGCCGAAATACAAGCCCCTCTGGGTAGCGCATGGCAGCGGTTTAACAACACACTGCAACACTACCCTACAGTTTAGGACAGGAAATGAAGGCGGCTGCATCTGCAGGGGGAATTTAAGTGCACAGACTGCAATTACCTGTGCTGGAGTTTGGCCAGAGCCCCGCTCCTCCGAGCATCGCCACGGGGCCGGACGCTGATGGTTGGCGCTCAGGTGCTGTGGGGTCAAGCACAGCTCCGGAGGCTGCTCGGGGCCTCATGGGTCATGCCCAAACCTTGTCTGGGGTGGATGGAGGCAGGAAAACATGGAGAATTTATGCACAAGAGGAAAAGTCAGCTTTATTTGTCTGTGTATGTGCATGTACGTGCTGCATTGAGAGGCATTGAGATGATGCAAATTTAGGTGTCCTTTTTCTTGGTGATTGACTGGAAAATAGGCTTGGACAGTTTGGAATTGCACTAGAAATAGTGAGTAATGGAGGGGACAACTTCTCCCAACAAGTCTTTCTGGCCCCTAAGCCAGGGTGCTGCTGAGAGTCAGGAAGGAAACCATTGCCAGGGCTGCTCAGGCCTGTGGGGCCATTGGGATGTCCCCAGTGGGTATGGGCTGCAAAGGGCTTGCTCAGATTCACACCAGAGATGCCACTCAGCTCTGTGCTCATCATGACAGGAAAAATTCCATTTCCCACTAGGTGGTAGAGAAGAGCTTGGCTGAAAATCCTCCCGCTTCTCACAGCTGAGCAAGAGGGAAGGGGGGGTCATATAAAATCAAAGACCTCTGTTTTAGCCAAGACTCCAGCAGATCCAAAAGTAGGAAGGGTGCCATTGCAGAGGGCTGGGGGAGAGGTGGGGGTGGACAGGGTGTTGAGTAGGGCATGAGTGTCACCCAGCAAACACTGGGTCCTGCTCATCACCAGCCACTGTCACTGCTGTGCCAGGCACTAGTGGCACACTTTTTTTTTTACATCTGTGGATGTTTTATGACCCTTCATAATGATAGGTCTTGGGGAATATGGTTTGAAATGGGCTGTATCTAATAAAAGAAGGAGGGGAGCAGGGGAAGTGTTTATGCTGATTGTATCTACCACATGTTAGTCCAGCATCACCACAGCCTCTCACAGAGCTGGGGAGCTTTGCCCACAAGCCTGCACTGCCTGCATAGCAGTGACAGTACCTTTAGCATTTTCCAGTGATGCTAACTCCCCGTATTTCCCTGATTTTTCCCTTCCACAAGTCAAACACATCTTCATTGACAGGAGTTTTAGCCAGGCAAAGGAGTTATTCCAAGGTAGGATTGATGTCCAGCCTAGAGAGAGGAACAAGGATGTTAGCAGGAGGAGCCCTGACACCTCAAGGAGGTGGTTTCCTATTGAGATCTCCAGTCCTCCCAGCGACAGCCCAGGGCTGGGATTCACAGCTGCCCCAGGTGACTGGTGTGCCTGAGCTCCTTTCACACACCCTGGAAGATCAGAGGAGTGGCAGTGGCTTAAAGAAATCACACCTGAAGGCAGGATTAAAAACACCTGGCTCTTGCTAGACAGGTGTTTATTCATCTGACCAGTGCTTAAATGAGGTAATTCTGCAGCTTCCCCACAGTGTACATTACCCTTATCCTTACAGAGATTTTTTTGTTGTCTAACTTGAAGTTTGTTTGTTTTATTTTTATTTTTTTTTCTGCACTTGATGGCCCTGACTTCTTGTGCAATACACCCTGGACAGGAAAAGTGTTTTTCCTTTTGACTATAGTTTATTGTGTATCTGAAGCCCACTCCCACACCTGCACTCAGACACCAGTATTTCTGATCTTACCTCTACCCCTTGCACACATCTTCTGTCTGCTCTTCCTCATTATCCAAATCTTCCTTGAGGCTCAGGCTCAGCAGACTATGGCAAAGTGATGAATCAATCCCAGATCAGCACCCACGACACTTGACTCCTGCTAGGCCAAATACTGGCTTGAATTTTCAGTGGAAACTGGACCCCCAGTGAGAGGTAGAGGTAGGGAGCGAGGCACCAGCCTCAGCATTCCATGCTCTTCCCTGGCTCTGGTGTATCACATTTCACCTTAGGAATTTTTTGCACTATCTAAAATAATAGTTCAGAGGATAAAGGGTGACAGGTGCTGCAGACTGGGGGTGTGTCAGGATCCCATCACTCACACATCATGCCTGGGTTTATATTTTCACCCCTCTGTAATTCAGAGGAGGGCGGAAGCTCTGGCTATGTTTCTTTGAATTATCTGAAGTCTAGATGGATGAGCTGCATGTGATGGCATGAAAGCAGGGGCTCTCTTGAGCTCTTCTGGGCAAACTGAATGAACAGAAGCTTTGCAGCTCAGCAGTCAGGGCTGATCTCATCCTGGAGTGCTTGTGATCCCAGCACTGCCCTGGGATGTACAACACTGGCTCATAACATTTTCCTAAGCACACCAGTCTTGGCTGGGATGGTGTATGATGGAAGGTCTGACCCAGCTGAAAGTACCAGTGATGCCTTTCAGTCTGAAGGTACCTGCAAGAACTTTGGAAGGTTCCTGCAGCCCTGAGGTGGTTGTTTTCATGGCATGAGGATTCAGAGGCAATGAGTCCTGTGATGAGTTATGCAGGATAAGTGCATAACTAGAAGTAGCTCAGTTTTCTTCAGAGAGGCCCATTATAATAGTAAACATTTCATAATAGAGCCCAAGAAATGGTGGACCTGAATTTTAGGTGCCTTTTTTTGTCATTCAAAGAAGACCTGCATATAGAGTATTAACTTCCCTGGAGAGAAAGGTCGCCTGTCAGGAATATGCATCTCATGGGTCCAGAAGGAAAATAAATATGCAGCATGATGCTGCAGATTGAACTGGAGAGCGTTCAGCTCCCAGTTGGCTCCACATTTCTGGAATAGCAGCTGCCCTGTGAGAAAAGGAAAGGTCCTGGAAGCCCCATTGTCATGTGCTAAAATATGATATCACAGTCCCCACGTGATGTGACCCTGGCCAGTGCATTCTGTGCCAAAACACACTGTTAGAGTGAGATTTCCTCCAGGACAGACAGGGGTATAAGCCTGCAGGTTTGAAGGATGATCTAGTGGAAGGAAGGAGGGTTGTGTGTTTGAGGAGTGGGATTATATAACAAAGGGGTGTCCAACCCTAACCCTGCAGGAGATTTATGCCAGGAGGTGCTTGCTGGGTTTGGGGGCTCAGCGTGAGCTACCCTGAAGCCACAACAGAGCAAGGCAGAGGAGGGACACATTTGACAACTGGTGGCTGAGCCCTTTCAGACTAGGTGGCTCCATTCTTTGCATTTAGGTCAAAGAGCAGGGAAGTCTGCAACCACCAGACTCTGTCCATGAGGAGAACTCTGAGTGGTTGGCAGTAAAGCTCTTTGGGGAATTCAGTAGGTTTCACTTCTTCTCAACTGCAGTTTTCACAATAGTTTCCAAACCTCCTGTTCCTGGGAGCATTCCTACGAACCCACATGCTGAGCAGTCCCCTCTGGAGTACAGAGAGAGATGCATTTATTCTACTTTAAATTGAACCTTCAAATCTCCCTTGGACAGGAACAGTAAGGAATAAACAAGCCTTGTGTTGAAACACACTCCTCCTCAGTGCTACACTGACCTAACTTGCTTATCCTATGGAGAATCTTGACGCACTTTGTTCTTCAATGCATTAAGCTTCACAAGGTCCCAGGGAAACTGGGAAATGCTGCTGCTTCTCTCTCCCTCTTGTTTTTACGGATAAGGAACTGAGATCCTAAGTATCCCACAATCAACTAAATGCTGTCCAAAGTGCTTGTTTTGTATCTTTTCAGAAAACGCAGAGACCAAGCAGAGAGGGATACATGTGCTATGGAGGTGGATTGGATCAGACTTGACTGGAGTGGAGAGCTTGTGTTGGCCTGAGGGTTTTTATCCTGCAAGGGAAGGTCTGAGGCTCCCACTGGACTTTGCTCACCTCCCAGCGCAGAGCAAAGCCGGTGTTTCCTGGAAATGGAAATCAGCAGGTGGGTGATTTGGTGGTGTCCAGCAGTTTTGAGGTTCCTCCTGCATGGCCTTGAAGCAGCCAGGCAGGCCTCCAAGCCCTGCCTGCTGTGACACAGCAGGACTTCTTGTCTCCCTTGTAGTGTTTTGAAGTGAGGAGCTTTCCAGACTGTTGTAATGTCAAGTGTCCATGCTGGTGGGAAGGGGGTGAGAGGGGAGCCTCTATCACTGTGAGTGCTACCAGACCCCCCAAAAGGCTGAGAGCTTGGAAAGCATCCACACAGTCGATCACTTCCCTGAACTCTCTGTGCTTCATAAGCCTCCAGCTCATGAATCTTGGAAGGAAAGACCTTCTCGGGAGATTTGTGGTGCGTCCAGTCCCAGCTAGAAATACCACAAGAAAAGCCTCTCTTGGGGAGATCCCAGTTCTAAGCAGGAAATGTGGAGTGATGTGAGAGTGAGAAGAAATCCAGATGTGGCTACTATCTGCTTTATTTTACTCTGGGAAACCAAGTTCTCTTTTGTGGGGTATAGTTTTGTCAAGCATCATTCTCAAGCATATCTAGCCCTTGTGTTTGCCAGCTCTAATTGAGTCAGACCCACATATCAAAGCTCTGTGTGTGTGCGTGTCTGTGTCCGCATGCCTGTGTGTGGAGACAGCTTCCAGCAGATCACTTTCTGTTGTTTTTCTGCTAACAGACCGAACAGAGCTACTCACTCCCACATACAGACAGAACTCTGGCTTATGCAGCTGCCTTGGGAAAAGCACTGGCTTTTCTCCTCTTGGGCCACTGTTGCATTTTTTAATTACTTTACCAAGAAATGCTTAAATATTTGAGATTTTCAAAGTGATGAAGTTTCTCCACCACTAAGCGTTTGTTTCCTTGCTCAGTTCAGGAGTTTTCTTTGCAGGGTTACTTTGTTTGCAGTCCCAGCCCAGCTTGGGAAACGTGCAGAATGGTTCAATGCTGAGGAAAGTACCTCTTTCCTTTTAAAAGGGACTACTTGGTGTGAGTGACAGCCATCTGTGGTGGGAGATATTTGCTGGATTTTGGAGTGTTTGGTGGTGAGCCCAGGCTCTGGAGAGATATTTGCAGGGGAGGAAAACATCCTGGCCTTGCCAGGTAAACACAAGCCTGAAGATAAGTTTGGGATGCATGTTATGACCTTGTGTGACATTGGTGCTTGCAGTGGTCCTCTGTGAGCTTCGCTGTCCTTGGCTCTTGGCCTGTGGGGTCACTGTGACGTCCAGGCTCCTGTGGTACCAGTGAGCAGGAGGACATTACACACACACCCACGAGCAGCCAAGTCTTTATTAAACCTCAAAAAGATCATTAATCTCACCCAAATGTTTGCTATTTCTAAAGTTTAGGTAGGGGGTAGATACCCTCAGGTGTTTGGCAGCTCACACTTACAATTAAAACTAATAATAGCAGGAGCAACAAAGTGAAACTGCTGGTCATAACTCCCCCACCCTTCATACACTTTTTTTGAGTGCATCCAGTTGGCCCCAAACCAGTACTATTCCCCAGCAGAAACTTTCCAGCTTTTATTCATCACAGAGTTGACAAGTGCTTCCAATTCTCTAGTTACCAATGCACTAATGAACATCTGCTAGTCTTTCTTGCAAGTTCAAGGACTTGGGCAGGGAGTAGACTAGGGACTGTGTGTCTGAATAAGGTAAAAAGTGGATTTTACATGAGGGCATAGCCTTACTCTGGGGTTCCTCATGCTTCTCAGATAATAGCTTCCAAAGTCCAAACCCTTTGGTTAACAGCTGCTTCTGAGAAATGGGTCTTTGAGCGACCGAGTGAATGTGTCTTGATCTATCAGAAAAAGAAGAAATAGTGATAATTTTTAGTTTGTAAGTAAGTTAAACTATTCCAAGTAGTCTTTGCTGCTACTAGTCCTGGAGAGCTTGAAAACTTCTGGCAACCATGGAAGATCTTGCTTTGCTACCTCTTGCTAGCGGGAATGTAAAAATTGCCCAGCAATATATGCAGGCAAACCAACCATCAGATCCCATGATTAGTATCTCTGAGAGACAGCTAATTACTTCTCCAAAGCCTGGGAATATTTGCTCTGGAGAGCCATCAAATAGCAAGATCTCTCCTGTACAACAAAAATTGCTCTAGAGTTTCTGCACTGTCACTTTAGTCCTATCACTGGTTTATTCCTGGATGTTACATACAGGAAGAAAATTCAGCTTTGACTTAACCCCTTGGATTAACAGCAGGTACAAAGGGTGGTGGCATTTAACTCAGTCTTCTAGAAAGTCATTTACTTGTGTTCAATGATTTCTGTCTTCCTTTACACCAGCCTTTTAACTCTCTCATTCTATGCCTTGTCACCCATTACCACCCAGCATGTTGTTTCCCAGTGTGAAGCTGGGATTTGAAAATGGCTGGAAATAGGGAATCCAGCTCAAAGGAGTGTATGCTACCTGGTGGGTATTGCTCAGTCATGCAAAGAAACCTAAGAGCTCTGAAAAATAAGGAAGGTACATGTGACAGTTGATGCATTTCACCACTCGGGCATCTCCTTTAGGAGGTCACTGTCGGCACTTTCCTTGGAGGCTGGAGCTGTCTGTAGGTGGCTGGTTTCAGGTGCCTGTGCAGGGCAACGGTGTCAGTATGAACTGCTGTGCAGCACACAAATAATTTCTGATGAAAATTAAATACCCAAAAAAGAAATTCCACTACCAATGGAGTGAGCAAATCATGCACAAATGACTAATAAATAGCAGCGCAATCTCTCCTTAAGCTGTGATTTATCTGTCTGGAGACTTATTAAAGAAATGTTCCTGCTGTTTGCACAGTTTTTACGATGGTGCTGCTTTTTGACCCTCTCGAGTGTTAAAGCCTCTTTCCCTGTTCTGGCAGTCCCAACAAGAGCCCCACATGTGCCCTCCAGTCTGCAATGTCTGGGAGCAAGTGCACTCACACGCTGACACTCTGGCCCTGCTCTCTCCCAGCCTTGCACGTTGCTCTGTGCTGCAGTGAGATGTCCTTCTTGTGGTCTGTGCCAGTGAAGGAGCTTTCTGTGTTTTGTCCTCTTCCTGATCAAGCACAGGACTCAAGGGAATGGCAGGAAGCTGAGTCAGGAGAGGTTTAGGTTGGATATTAGAAAGAAGTTCTTCACCCAGAGGGTGTTTGGGTGCTGGAACAAGCTCCCCAGGGAAGTTGCCACAGCACCAAGCCTGTCTGAGTTCAGTAAGTGCTTGGACAATGCTCTCAGGCACATAGTTTGATTCTTGGGATGTCCCGTGCGGAGCCAGGGGTTGGACACGATGATCCTGAGGTATCCCTTCTAACTCAGCATAATCTGTGCTTCTATGATTCCCTTTCCCAGGGTTGTTGCATCACTTTGGGGGAGCTGCTTATGCAAGATCTTCCTTCTTCTCCCAGGCAAGACCCACCCGAGTGTGTTTGGACCAGTAACATATGGAATGTGAGTGGGTCAGGCTGTTTTGGGCAAAGCTGGGGGAGCAGTAGCCTGCTCCTGAGCCCTTTTCCATCAAGGGCTTTCTCTGCACTCTGCAGGGCACTCAGAAATACTGAGCTAAGGCCAGATAGAGGGAAATCTCAAACACATGACTTTAAAAATAAATACTTTTTTCTGTCTTTTAGCTAAAATGTGCACTTTGCATAGCTGGCTCATGACTTTCAGCACATTTGGGATCAGCAATACTTTGAGGTGCCAGTGCCTTGCTGACATTATTGGATGATGGGGCAACAAACCCCTACATGTCTTTTTGATGTGTGGGACATGACAGAAACCGCTAAAGCTGTTCTGACTCAGCCCTCAAGCATTTCTGACATCAAAGTGTAGACACAGACAGTGCTGAATGGTCAGGAGTTTGTGTTGAATCTTTTCTCATTGCTATCTGGGGAAAAAAATCTTTAGCTGCCAATGAGGTTGATTGTCATTTTGAAAATAGTTCACACTGTAGAATATATAGTGTTATGTGACATGTAAAATTGAGGTATGATGTAATTTAGAGGTTCTTGCCCTCTTTATGAGATGCATATCCAATGCACATAACCCCCTTTTAATAATTAAAACAGTGGAGTATTTAGAAAATCTCAGTGTTCAGAGTGGGAAATGGGAGAGAGAAAAAGGCCCTTGAGGTATCAGCTTTCACTGCCCTTTGCAGTGCAGACCAGGAGATAGTTGCACTCATGTATGTGTTGTTCCTGATCCATTGGTCAGAATTGTCCCCAGCCTTGAGGCCCCTGTGTGGCAGCAGCTGAATAAGCAGGTCCAGCTACCCACCTCCCTCCTCTCTCCCCGTGGCTGAAGGACCATCCCAGGAACCTGCCTTAAAAGTTGGCTTCCTGGACGTTCCCAGGTCTGCACATAGGAGCCACACTGCACGTTGGACCATCACATTCCTGACTGCAGGTACATCTGCAGAGGCCGAAACCTTGTGACAGCAATGCTAGGAATAGACAGATCCAGCAGAAATTAGGCTTATTTCATGACAAAATTAATGCAGGAGATGCTCTTCAATAAAGTCAGCAAACTCTCTAGATTTACTTTTTTTTTTAAATATTGTTTCAAAATCATAACTCTCTCTGTTTGGACCTTCAGGAGTATCATCACCCTTCCACCATCAGCTGAGGAGGAGCCAGGGCTGTTGGAAACCATCCTCTGGGCTGTGATCCATGCTCTGGCTGCCCGGCTGCGGGCATCAGCTCCCAGTCCCAGTGGGGTCCTGCCCTGGGGCACAGCATACACGCTCGTACCCTGACAAATACATGCAGCTGAGAGAGGTTGGAAGTCTCCTGCTTAGTGTCTGCTGTCAGAAAATGCTGCTCTGCTAAAATTGAGCCATTCCCATGGGAGTGTGTCAATTTGGACAAACTTAAGTTTAGGGAGAGAAAAAATCAGAATAACTCATTTCAATAAATTCACAGCAGTCAGCAGTCAGCTGTCAGAATGGCACATTTCAAGTCTGCAGTCTCAAATGCCTTCTCTTTGGCACCACTGTGCATTAATGTATACCAGAGTACAAATTCTTACATTAAATAATGCAAAACGAATTACAAAACAGAATAATACTATACAAATCTGAACTAGAATAGAAAAATGGAGTACTCAAAAGACAAAATATAAATGTAATGGAATAGAAGAGAAAAGAAATAATCCAAAATTGCAAACAAATGCATCAGCTGACCTGAAAGGAAGTGTTTCCAGAATATTGTTTTGCAAGGGATTGTTGATGAACCCAAATTTCACCTTTCCTATTCAGTTTTTATTCTTATGTCAGAAATTCTAGTTGGAGACAAATACAGGGCAACAGATGCATGAATGTTTTTATAAACTTACACAGGTATAAGTGTATGTTTTTATTCTATTTTTCTCTTTCCTTCTTTTTCCTACAGCATCTGTCCCATTCTGAAAACTGAAGCTGTTCTTACTTCCTATAACAGAGTTAATTACAAAGCAATTAATTGACCCAGTTATTAATGAGAGGTTTTGGTCATCCCATGGATGAAGGGTCTTCAAGTTCCTTTTATTTTTTCTTCATGTCACAGCCAGGGCAATCACAGAAAATCTCGTGGTAGCATCCATTTGCCCAGGAAGGTGGGGAAGGTTAACTTTTTTCCCTTTCTTTGCTCCTAGGAGACTTTGGTGATTCACAGCCATTGTGTTGGTCCCTGTGGATGTTGGTGAATCTGACCTGCTCTGCAGGCACTAAATTCAGTACTTGCATCCCTGCATGTGGGCACTCGGGCAGCGTGTGTGTGTGGAGGAGGTGTGTGCAGCTGCTGAGGTTTTGAAACTTTTTTGCAAGGCTTAAGAGACACAGGTTGCTGGTTTTTTGGCCTAAGAGGAAACGTTACTTTACTGTAAACAAATGTTAGGTAAGGATGGCCAAATCCTGCATCCAGTAGTGACTCTCCTGCATTCCCCCAGGTCAAGGGCAGGGTGTCTATTTGAAGGTGGATGTTTCCTAATATGCAGTCGTTGGTAACCTAAAGCAGGTTTATGACAGAGCCAAGATCAGGCATTAATGCAATAGACTGGTAATTCAATCACTTTATAGAAGTTGATCTGTCCTTTTTATTACAATTATTGTCAGCCCGGGTGTTTCGTTCCATCACTGAAAATAAACATCATTTATCATACTTGTAAAGATTAGCCCCTGACAGCTCCAGCTCTGCTTTGCATAAATGTGTATTAATGTCTGCTCTGTCTGAAGTGGAGAGAGAAGTCTATATTTCACAAGAATGATTAGACAGTGTCACCACTGCTTTAAGTAATGTCTTATCATGACGGATAATCAAACTGTGAAAAAAAACAACAAGAAAAGGCAATTTATTGCATATGCATTTTTTGCTTTATTGGGCTGAGAAACAGCAATAGTTTTGCTGCTGCATTATTGAGGTTTGTAATGGCCAGGCTCTGGGCTGGTGATGCTTCTCTGGGTTTCAGGGGGCACATGGTGTTTCAGCTCATGGGTAAAGCTGGGGCCTCCACCTCTCTGCAAGGCTGCCTTGAGTCTTCCCATTTAATTTGAAGAGCCAAGAGTCTACAACTTTGCCAGACTTTCAACAGTCCATGCCTTGGGCTGAGTTAAATTTGAAAAGTTTCAGGCTAAAATGATGATGACATTGGTTAGAGTGAGATGAAGGGAAAAGATGATGCCCAGGCTAAAATATTCTTGCAGGCATTTTCCAGAGAAGCTCTAGGGCTCTGGGGATTTGGGGCAAGACCTCAACAGTTGGCATGTGCCTATGCCCAGGTCAGGGCTGCACTTTAGCTGCTCCCATCAAAATGCATCCACATTAACTGCAGGAAGAAAAAGATCTGTTTGTCAGTGTGTACTTTAGAGATGTTAGAGCTCAACAGCCAAACTCTGTGTGTTTGAGGTCTCAGCTAACAGGAGGGAAGGAACCCTGTTCCAGTGACTGCGTCTCCTGGCAATCTCCATGGAGGATGTCTCTCTGGCATCCAGAATGAAGAATAGCTAAAGACATGAGCTGAAGTCTCACTCTTTGCCAGTTAAACCAGGGCAATGACAAGAATGTTCTCTTGTCACCTGAACCATTCATTCTCTGAGAGAGAAATGCATATGGGCACCAATGTCCATCACACAGTGACTGTAAGTCAGCTCTCTGCTGCAGTGCACAAAAACAGCTCTGCAACTTTTGTGAAGAATATCAGAGCTAAAGCAAAGTCTTTATCACCAGTATCAAGGCTGGCACTGGGCCTATTTAATCAGTTTTAGAAACTGAAGAAGGGAAACCAAACCAGCCCCCATGTGTGTTTTCAGGTGCCATTTTTGTTTTGCTGAAGTTTGAGTAGTGCACTGAAAAGCTTGTGATTTCTGGGCATTGCATCTGGATTCTGTGAAAGCCCCAGGCTTTGGAGTAAGGGTGCTTTTGTGAGAGTATCTGCTTTCATTCTTGCTGGTTTTAAAAAGTAATTTCCAAAGTTTATGCCTTCGTGGGGAAAAAAGAAGCACACAACAACTTGGTGGCATGGATCCTCAAAAAAAAGTCAAATAAAACATTTTATTTATAATCTTATAATTTCTAAGCTAGCCACCTTATTTTGGAAGGCTTATGTTTGAGATCAGTGTTAATTGAAGATGACACCTTAAAATTAGCCCACTGCAGAGGTATCTCATTGAATTAGATCCTAAAGGAGGAGTAATACATTAAGCACCATATATGAAAATAAATAAGCTTCTTCCCTGCATATCTAATAGCTACTTCTGCTATTAAAGCTGAAGCATTTAAAGCACTGGAACTATACTGAGTGCTTATACTGCTATTTTCTCATTTTTAATTTTTTTCCTTTTAATGACAGCCCTAGTTTATTCACTTTCAGACTACAGTTGCCTCCAGTTTTACCTCTGCTCTGATATGGTGCTGGTTGTGATACAAAAAACACTGTGGCACAGCTTTTCCTTTGAAACTGAAACTTCAATCTGACATAAAACTGAAAAAAAAAAAGCAAAAGTAGTGCAAGTGAAGGAGCCAGTTGGTGGTGGTGGAGGGAAGGAGTGGGTGAGGATGGTGCTGGGACCATTAGCGATTGAAGAAATGCTGATTTTAGCCACTGGTATTAGCCACTGGCACTTTTTAAAGTGCTAAAAGCTTTGGACAGAGATTACCATGCACGTATTTCAATTTCCTTTAAATCCAGGGAGATTTCCTCTTAAAGCACATACTCTCTCTCTCTGACTCTCTTTTTTTTTTTTTTTTATTCAGCTAGATTGTGCTTGATGGGGACTGTTAACTGAATGCAGCATATTATATATTGCTTCAATAAATCACCGACAGCCGAAGCATTCAATATCATGCAGAGCAGTAATCAGGGGAAGTCTTAATCACACTTTAAA
The DNA here is from genome assembly GCA_013400735.1 of Pomatostomus ruficeps. Taxonomy (NCBI): domain Eukaryota; kingdom Metazoa; phylum Chordata; class Aves; order Passeriformes; family Timaliidae; genus Pomatostomus; species Pomatostomus ruficeps. Next base: position 247,537 of record VYZT01030654.1, on the reverse strand, counting down.
TGGTTTGGATTTATGCTCTGCTTTCCACAGGCTACTGCCACTGCTGGAAAGGCACAGAGGCACGGCTCCATGGTGGCCTGCCAGGACCTGGTCCAGCCAGTGCCAGGGGCTGGGAGCACTGCCAGGGTGCAGAGTGTGTGCCAGGGGGGCAGTGCTCAGGCCAGAGAGGATGAACAGCCTCCAGGGCTATTCCTGGAGCTGTTTGTACCTGTGCAATGGTCACTTTAGATTGCCTGGGCATTTTAGTGTGAAAAGATGCCACTCTGACAATGCAAGTAGCTGCTCTTATTTCATCAGGGTTGTACAGACGTGTGGCAAGTCCTGGTTTTGTTTTGACTGAAAAAATGTATTTTACCATAGAATTTTTTTTTAAAGAAATCATCAGATAAGAGCAAAACCAGCTGCTATATTCCGTTGCCTTTTGCAAAATGCGCCTCCTGGATTTTTGTCAGGGAGTGGGAGAAGTAAAGAGGAAGGGCTGGCTTGAAAAAACTAAACAAGCCACAAAGCCCCTTAAATATAATTTTTAATTTATGACTGGTGACCCACTGAGGCTTTCCATGGAAGTAAAACTTTCCAGCCGGGGGCTGTGGATGCGAGGTCTGTGTGGGTCTCACAGAGGTAGGTGCCAAGTGTCAGCCCACTGGCAGCCGCCAGCAGAGGATGAGAACCTTCCTTCCCAGCACCGTCACACGCCCGACCTTCACCTTCACCCTTGCAATGATATACAGATGTGCAGTGACATCATCTGTCTTGGCCACAGGGAGAAATCACAGCAGAAAACAATAGCCCCTTTTGGGGGGAAGTTAATGATTTTGGTTAACCCCGTGGCCTGGAGCACGGCACAGACGTGAGTGCGGTCACTGGCCATCAGCACTCGCCGGGGACAGGGACATCAGGGACATCGCGCTGCCGGGTGGGAAGTTAACAGGCTTGTTAAGCACATCTGGCTGGGAGAGCCCTGGGCACACTGTGAGCTGCTTTCCCAGCTCAGAAACACTTTGCAGGCCCCCTCAGCTGGAGAGAGTGAGTCTCCCTTCCATCCCGGCATTAAAAGTAGTCACACTGCCTCCACCATAAATTACTGCTCTAGCAGTGGAAATTTGAACAAGACCCAAGCAGAGCGGAGACACAGCAGCTGAGATGGTTAAACGATAGTCCTGCACACAGGAAACTCTCCCATAATGGTGGAGTTAAGTTCCAAGGAGCTTTGGTATCTGACCGTTGGGTTCATCCCCTCCACCCCCCATTTTGTTTTTCATTCAATTCCATGTTGTTCATGTCTCTTAATAGGGCATCCTTCATTATCATTATCCCTAATAGTGGTTTATTGTATTAGTTACAGTTAATTTAAATGTTACCGAAGCATTGAAAACAGATTGCAGATGTTTGGAAACAGATGTTATTTTAATGTTAAAACAAAATCATGAATATTTATGGATCATTATTGCCTAGGCTGAATTAAGCTCTTTAAATAGTAATGTATGGGCTTAATGTCTTTTGAAGGAAATTCTCCAAAAAAAGGTGAATGGAAAAACACTGTCATATAAAGATGTATAAATAATTTCTTCTGGCAACACTGAGTTTTTCCTCTATGAACAGTCAGAATTAATTACTGTTATATTACTAAACCAGGTACTGTTCTTGTTCTCTACCTGAAGTTAACCTAAGACAATTTTTTGAGCTCTCTGTTTCATAGTGAAGGGGCCCACCTGCTCCCTGCAAGCAGACCTAAAGTTGCAGGAATATTTTGATGTGGAGTCATCAGTTTTAAAGGAAAATAAGGTGTCGATGATGCAAGCACACAACTCACTTGGTGTCAGTCTTTCCTACAGAAACACAAAGACGGTTGTTAATGCCACATGCAGGCTGTCTCTGCCTGAGTCATATTTCTTCCTTTATGGAGATGGAGTTAGTCTTTAAGGCAGCAGCTCAAAATGGCCTTTCATTCATTACAAAGTTATTTAGTTACGGGTAGGTAACTCTGAATGACATTTCTACATCTTGCACTTTATTAGTTGATCCTAGCTGCTAAATGACATGGAGAGATCAGCATATTATGGCAGGGAAGTTCAGTTATTTTGGCCAGTTTTAGGTGGGGTCCAACCTTCTAGAGTTGAAAATTTGCCTTTGAGAATGAACTCAAGGGGTGTTGATGATGATGAACTCAAGAGGAAGGAGGATAAGATAATACAGTGGAAATTTAAAAATAAGAAGTCTGTAAACATAGGGATGATTTCCTCCTCCACAGACAAGCAACACTTCCACTGCCTTAGGATGAGTCATGTCCTATTTAGAAGAGGAACAGCCCAAGCATTAGTTTGTCAGCACTGACTCTGGATGATGCTGGAATAGGAATAGTGTAGGCAAGGGGACATGAAGCCACAACCCATCTTGCTGTACTTTGCTTGTGTCAATTGGGACTATGTGCTCTAACCTGCAGCATTGTCCTTTCTCCCTTTTTTTTTTTCCTTTTCCCTCTCCAAATTTATACTTTGGAGGAAAGCCCGAGTTCTCCTGAAGCTGGCAGAACTCCTTGTCTCCAGTCACAAAACCCCAGAGCAGATGGGCACAGGTTTTGGCTAACCACGGTGGCAGTTGTTGAGCATTAAGGTTTGTAATCTCATCCAGGAATATCTGAGCATTCCCCTTCTCCCTTGGCCGAGGGGGAGCGAGCATCTCCCGTGCTGCTCTGGTGGACGTCCAGCACAAATATCTCACTGCTGCCACGGTGCAGGGGTTTGCCCCAGGGCCTCAGGACCTGCATGGTCAGGAAAGGAAGCAGGAATGTACTAGCCTTTCAGCTTCCAGTGTGATGGAGCTACAGGGCTCACAGGAGAAGTGCTGAAGAGCTGCACATTGCATCTTACTACTGACCTGAGCGGAGGAGAAGAACAGATGTGACTGGAAACATCAGACTTTGTTTTGCTTTCCAGAAGTTGGTCAGGCAAGTTTTCTATTGTGACCTAATCTCTTGATTTAAAAGCCATACTGAGAAATCACATACATCCAATTGAAGAGGTGTTCCTTCAACAGCTTGGACTTGCACTTTCACTGCTTTCATGTCCTGAGGATCATGGAAATTCTGGTACAGTACAATATATTGAGTAGACTGCCAGAAAGGGAGTTCATTTAGTTTGATGACAGATTAATACTGATTCACAAATTAATTTTGTCTCTTTGTATATCAAGGGTGTCCGCAACTTATTTAATTTGTAATAAATATAATTATAGAAATGAATGAGCTATCAAGATTTTTAAAGTATGATCCATCAATGTTGGCATGACTTGTAATCCTGGTCATTATAAATAAAATGGGTCTTTTGCAATATGGAATGCAATTTTCCCTGTAGTTTGTCTCATTATTTTCTGACATGTGGGTTAATATTAAATTACAATGCCTTAATTTTCAAATCAGGGCTCAATTTGTAAATAAGAGGTTAATAAATAACCTTTCCAGCTGGAGGCCTTATTGTGACTTCATTAAAATAAACTTTTAAATGAGATAAAGCCTTGATGGTACCCACATTGTCTCATCCGGTACATTGCAAAACAAAAAAAAGAATCTCCTATGGCTGCCAAAAACACCTATCCAAAGTCATTGTGCCTCCCATACATTCATATGGTCTTTTAAATGTCCCACATAACTGGTCTGTACCTTGTCTTGCTCCATCTCCTGGTTCCTGACACATGGAGCACATACCGAGCTGTCCTTCTCTGAGTGTGACCTTGAGCACACTGTGAAGACCCCAGGTGGCTGGTGTCACACGTTGTGCTGTACATCTTAGTGGTCCTTCCGTGGATGCAGCTTGTCATCTCTGTCTCTTAAGCTCAGACCTACTCCTGCTCCTTTGTCTGCTTTGTGCTGCATTTAATATGAGGTTTAGATAGGCTATTTTGAAAAATTTCTTCACTGAAAGGGTTGTGAAGCATTGGAATAGGCTTCCCAGGGAAGTGGTGGAATCATCATCCCTGTTCAAATGTTCAAATGAATGGAAATGTTCAAATATGTGTAGACTTGGTGTTGGGGTGATACGTATAAATAATAAAGGCTTGAGAGCCCCAGAATGTACCACTGAAGAAAAGGAGTTCTGGTGGAGGGCTCCTGGAACTGGAGAGCTCCCCCCGGAAACAGACATCACAATAGTTTAACCCAAGTTATGACAAGCCTATCCCCAAGTCCCCTCATTGGATACCCAGTTGTCAATTAATTTCTATATACTTCCCAAGTTCTAGTAAGTTCTCCGTTATTCGGTTAATGATTTGTTCTCCCCTCTTGACTTTTCCCTCTCTCCTCCCCACTCCCCAAGTTATTGGCTCTGTAACCCTGGACCCTCTCTAACCCTTCCCCTGTACCCTCACCTGACTGGCTGTTTATTCCCCTTAAAATCCCGTGCCACGGGCAGCTCGGGGCTCCGGTCCCTGGGCCCCCACTGTGATAATAAACTGCAGTTCGCTCACACCTGGAGTCCCTCCTTTTGTCTTCGGGTCTTCTACGTCTTTTGCCGTCCCCTATTCCACGCTGAACCCAGCTTCCCACCGGTGGGGCCAAACTTGAGCCCACCTGGTGCCATGCACCCCCCGCCCCCCGGCTCGGGCGGTTGGGGCACTAGGATCGCACCGGCTTTTGGGCAGCGCTGCTATCCGGGAGGCACCGCAAGAAAGCCGAGAGGAGCGATAACTTGGTGCTTCAGGACGTGGTTTAGTGGTGGACTTGGCTGTGTTAGTGTTATGGTAATTTAAGTTTAATGGACTTTATGATCTTTGAGTTCTTTTCCAACCTAAATTATTCTGTGATTCTCTAATGCTCATGGTCATGTCTCTTATTAATACTTGCAGTGAAAAAGAAAAGACTTTTCTCAACATGTGCCACATTCTTCACAGGAATTTCATGTTCTGAGCTGGATTTCTGCAGTTGCAGAAGTGCAAGGAAAGCTCTGACATCTCCACTGAAGGCACACACCTGTGACTGGCATTGTTTGGGCCCTGGACCTAAACTAAACCGGGTTGTTCTTTTCCCATTGCTGGTTGCCAGCTTGGACAAAGGCTATTTTCCTTGTAAAGGAGAAGTTTCCCTGGAGAGAAAAGTAACATATGCAAGTTTATAAGTAAAAACCCCGAACACCCAACCCCAAAACAAGATCTCCAAGATAGGGTAGGAAAACTCAAAAACCGTCCCACTCTTACAGAAAGCAGCAGGTAGTCTTATGAGACAGAGGTTGAACCAGATTTCCCCATGAGTGCTGTTGCTCTGTGTTTTAACTGTGAGAAATGGTAGGCTCAAAATTTGTTGTCTTAAGAAAAAAACAAATGGCCAAAAACCCCAACTAATTTGAGGATTTTTCCCCTTAATTTGAGTAGTTTTTATTTACTCTAATAGAAAACACTGATGCATGTATGCAAGACCTTTACAATTGCAATCCCCTGATGGTTCTCCTGCTATTTTTAGTCAAGAAAATGTCAAATTTTTTCAGTAGTACTAAAGGTGTTTGAAATATCTTAAAATAATAAACCTCTTCCTCTCTATCACTGGGGTTTATTCTGAGGGGAGAAAATACCTTTTATGTTGACGAGTTGTGCTGACAAAAAAAGCAATTTCCAAGCCCTGCTGAATCTGTTGGAACATCTGTGAGCCAGTGCTTTGCCTGAAGGACTTTGTGTCAGCACTTAAATAAGGGCTGGGAAAGAGGTTTTACCTCAGCTAATCTAATTGCAACACAGCACAGTATTTTGTGTGTTACCTGGAATAATTTGAAACACCAAGAAAAATGTGGTTTTTCCTGTTAAAAGGAGGGATGGTGCTAATCTAAAAGGCCCTCAGCCCCTTACTTTATTTTACACTTTTTTTTTGTGAGATGTGCTCAATCCCAATTTCTCACAAGTGGAACAACTGTGTAGAAAGAGCAGGAGTGGAAAACAATTCCATGTGAGCTCCTTAGAGACTTAACTTTTTCTGGTACTGATTCACCCGTGATGAAACTAGCCCAGCTCTCTGCATAATAAATCTTTCTTTTTTTTAAAATGTAAATGACAGTTAAAACATTATTGAAGAAATGCACAGATAATAGTTTAGCTGAAAATCTTTTTGATGTCACTTTTTTACAAGACTATTTGAGAAGTCATGTCTCAGCCCCATGCTCTTGTAAATTCAAAGTTTAGATTGGGAGGGGTTTTAGGATAAAGTTGTTGATGTATTAGGAGCATGTGTTAAATTTTGAGAAAGCTTTTGAATGGGTTCAGATTTTAAATTTCCCTTATAATTTGGGCAAGTACAGACCATTTTTTGGAAATATTCAGTGACCACAAAGCTGGCTCTCATCTCTAAGAAAATCTTCTCAAACACATTGGTGTCATTGGTGCTTTCAACACATAGACCACTGCTGATTTGTTCAAAATGCTCCCACTTATTTCCAGTTAATGATGGAAATGCTGGGATCTATTTTTTTTTTCTTGCAATTAAGTAGAAACCTTCACCTGGCTCAGCCCCAGTTCCTATTCCCTGAAAACATTTTTCACATTCTCTGACAAATCTCCTGACATTACTAAGACAAGCGATCATTTCCTGAGAGCTCCTCAAGCAAGGTGAGACCTGTTTGGTTCTTGGATGGCTGCTAACAAGGGAAATTCACTGGCCTGTAGGATGTGATTAGGATCACCATGTGGAGCACCCTCCTCAGCTGGTGCTAGTGCTACAGGGTGTTCAGCCTTTTGGACTGCAGAGCAAACCCCATTTTCTCACCCCTCCTTAAGATCTCCCAGATACGGTTACACCGCCCTCTTTCAGTGTGCCTGGAGTGATGTTTAATCCTCTGTGCATTTCATCGAATTTCACTTATCGTCATTATTGATGAGTGACACAGAGGTTAAACGATTTGCATCAAGACATTCTGCTCAAAAAAAAAAAAAAAAGAGAATACATCAGTTTTGAGTCAGTGGAGACACTTTGCTCAGATGCCAATCAGATGGGTAAGTGCAGCAGGTAAGTACCTTCTCAGAGGGCTGCTTTGCCAGGTGGGAAAGGGGCCCAATGAAGCCACCTGGAGATTACCAAGTTCTGGCTATACAGTAACAGTGGCAGAAAGGGAGAGGCACGTTTGTTTCTTGCAGCTTGGCTGAGCTGCAGAGCCTGGGAGTGCCTTTGCTCTGAGCTCTAGGGCAGGATGCTGGTGCTGCCAAAGGGTGGGGCAGCCCACCTACAGACTGGGGCTGGAGTGCCTTTCCAAGCTTGCTGCGAATCCGTCCCAGCTGTGTTCCTCGGCTGCAGTCACCGCCACGGTCGTTTCCATCGGAGCAGGTGGCTGAAGCTCTCCAAGCGCTCTACAACTGCGGTGCCGCCGGTCACACCACCTTTTCAGGGGATGGCTGCTTGCACCACTGGTCAACCGAGCAGTGGGCAAAAGAGGGAACAGAGCTAAAAATGGTGCTCTTGTTCCAGAAGTCCTTTATGTGAAGCTCTACAGATCTAAATTCTGCAAAAATAGATCGCTCTTCATCCTCATAAGCATCTCTTCTTTTTTTTTTTTTGTTTTTGTCATGGCCACTTACACCTCCTGGCCCATGGAATTTTCCAAGTGGAAGACACACTGCGAGACACAAAGCCATGAAGAAAATTAGCCCTGCTTTGTCCAGAGTTTTGCTTCCTTCCCTGCTGCTCTCCTCATTTCATTTGATCTATTTTAACCACTACCACCACACTGTAGCACAAACCTTGGTGCTTTGGCCAACATCCAGCTGTGAAATGTGTGCTCTTCTTCTGCATGATTCACTCTGCAGGTGTCAGGAAAGCTGTTCCTTGTGCTCCTGAGTCAAAAAATACAACTGCCTGTCTGTCAAAGCCTGGCAGAGAAGATGTTTGTATGGGCAGAGCACTCCAGGGTCCTTCCCAAAGAGGAACAGAAAAGAAATAGTGACAGGGGAGAGAGGGGACATTTGTGAAGGTTGTCTTCATCTGTACTCTTTCTATACAGTGAATGGAGAATGGGAAAGGGAAAGAGAGCGTCCTTTAGAAGACATTCAGAGCATCAGACCAAATTTCTGCTTCAAAGTTCTTCCTTAAACATCCTTTTTCTATGAAGCCTGTCCTGGGCTGTACTTAGTAAGAGTTAAGGCTAGACAGAGGAACGAGGATCGCAGATTTATGTAGCCACATTTCCAGTTTTCCTGGTGCAGGAGCTGCCTTTCCTGGTGTGTTGCTATGCCTTCTGCTCTCCGCTGATACCACCCTACACATGCTGGTAAAGGTGGGATGGTAAAACAGCCTCTGACAGACAAATGTGTCAGGCACAGAGTTTGCTTTTTGGTAAGCCATCGACACTTGGAGAGATGTTTCCAGCAAGTGCACTGTAGTTGTGTGCAGCAGCTCTTCCAAAGGTGACAGCAGGCATGCCACCATGCCCCCCACATATCTGCCTGACAGATCAGTGTGGGGAAAATGGAAATAGGGAGGCAAATGGACCCATGTAATGAATCAGAAGTGCTGGTGCAATTGGAAGAAACTACAGTAGTAACAAACCCTCAGCATATGTGAAAACATCGCTTTGTTCTTTTATTTTTTTACACCAAACATATTTAATATGGCCATTTCAAGTTTTACATGAAGCATAAATCAAAGAGAAATAAGTGTATTGGCCACAACATAGGTTGTTTTGTAGCTTCTAAATTTCTTAAGTGTTAGGTCATTTTACTTACAAGTTAAATGGCTGTCTGCAAGAGGCCTTGGTTGGTCATAAATTGTCCTTCCAATAATATAAAACACGCCATTTGTTTACAACACGTATGCGCTTCCAAGTAGATCCAACAGCTCGTAAAGAACAAGAGCCCCTATGTCATCCCTACAGAGACCACTGCAATAAAGAGCTGTTGGAATGACTCTGTACTCAGTAAGTGCAATCAGATCCAGCAACAGTAGCTTTTATGGGCTTTTTTCTCCCCTCCAGGAAAAGCTGAGATATTAGTGCAATATTAAAGAGCTGTGATGGTTTTACCCAGAGTGGGATCTTACTTTTCCTATGGTCCCACTGGTTTTGGTAGTGGAGTGAGGTTAACACTCACCAAAGAAGGTCAGAATCAGACCTGTTAGGATGGTTTGTTTCCATAAGGGATATGATTGATTAAAAAGAAGGTTAATTGAATATTATGCAGCTGCCACAGTAGTATAAACTCCAAGCTCTGGCTTATAAACAACATTTGTTGCAGAAGGGTTATTACCTGCTTACAATTGGAGCAATGAGCCTTTCGTTCCTTGTTTATTCCAGGATAGTGAAGCAGTAAAAATGTACATGCTGGTACATGACCTCAGGTGGGCTCCTAGGAAATCTTAGCCCAGTTTAAGTAATAAATATGTTCTCACACAGACAGAGGTGTGCCCTGATTGAACTCTGAAGTGAAACACCAGCTAAAAACAGCATTTGATCTAGATTAGAAACCTACTTTAAGTGTTTGAAGTAGAAAAGCAGTAGGAGCTGATCTGAGTCTCCAAAGCCTTTTGTCAATAGAAAAGATCTGAACAATTTCCTTTTAATAATATTACTGCATTTTTATTGTGATTTCTGTAGTTCTTGGACAGTACAGAGGGGTGTGATATTTATCCAGTGGATTTAAAGACTAACAGGCTCATTACACACATTCCCTGGCTCAACCTCAGATCATGCTGAGGGTCACCAGACTGGTGTAAGAGATCCACAGGAGCATGGGATTCACCTCACCCCACTGGATAAGGCATCTAAGCTGGCTACTTGGGGTCTCTGTCATCAAAGAGGAGAGTGACACATGTCTTTCAGAGGAAAGTCCACCCCATTCTATGTGTCTAAAATAGGAAAGATCTATTTCCCAAGAGGCATGTGCCAATCTCTTGCCATGGACTTTGAAAGAACCCTGAGGGTTTGTCCCATTTGCAGGAATCCTGAAGACAGGGTGAAGGTTTTTCCCATATGTACCTGCTTTGATTCTACATACCTGATTCTGCCAACCAGCTCAGGGGGGATCCTGCAGAGAGGAAAAGGAGTACATCCCCTTCAGTTGCTTCTGCATGAAACTGCTGGTTCATTTGAACCAACTATAATTCACTGATTCACTGGCCAACAGCTTTGCTCAACAGCTTTCCCTCCAAACTCATTGCTGTGGCCATGAGGATCACCTGTGAACAGCCTCCTCACCCTCCCTTAAAGCTCTAGCTCTGTCCATACCAACCCACCTCTACAAAACAAGTTGAAAATCAGTCTCTTGAGTAGCTGAGCTAACTCTTGCTGCAGCCAAATTAAATCTTTCTCATCAATGAGCTGGATGAGACTCTAACTAGATCACAACTGATGTATCTATCAGTTGCTCACCCAATAATTGCTTCCCATCACATACATAATGCACAGATTAATTTCTCCTTTCTCCAAACCCAATATTCAATTTGCCACTGTCATGGCCCATCACAGCTCTGCTAATCTGTCCTATTTCTGTCTCCTTTTGGACAATGACCAAGTCAGTCAACCAGCCATTTTTATCATAAATCTGGTTGGCAAATTTGTCCAGCCCTTCCTCTGAGCCCTCTCCTGTGCTCTCCCTGCTGCACTGCCATTGTCCTTCAAATCACCTCTGCCAAGAGGCGATGAAAGACACCTGGGCAGCAGAACTGTGCTTGCAGCATACACTGGCCTTGCTGCCTCTTTCTGCCACCTCCACCTCATTGTTAAGCAGAAGCTCTTCAAGGCAAGACCATTTCACATTTGTGCTGTGAAACACACACCTGCCCTACCAGCTCCTCACCTAAGCAGCACCAGAGTCCAACTGACTGCGTTGGTGTGGTAATGACGGACCAAGACCAACCACCATTTGCCAATAAAAAGAAATAACAACAGGCACAATGAATTATGAAAAAAAATTACTTTTTAATGTACAAAAGGTTTATATACAGGTTCAGCATGTTACCTCCATTCTTATGATGTAGAAAACAGCTAAAAATGTTCTTAAGATATAAATTTGACAGAACAATTCACCTACAGTATTTTTAGTAATGATGTCTTCTATACATAATATATACAGTGCTGGAAAGATTATTATAATATTTTTTCAGTAAATGAAGGAAGACCACCACTGGAAAGTCCAAAAAATCTCAAGTCATTGGAGATTTGGTTTTACTTTTGTATTTGAACTTTTGCTAATAAGGTATCTGTGAGGAGGGACTCAGTAGCCATCGTTGCCCTATACAGCTGTTAAAAAAATCAGATTAGCTATCAAAGGACACACAAAAGCCTGATCCATCTCAGCACAAGGGATGCCCAGTTGTACTCCAAGTGTCCAGGACAACATACAATGTCCCAAAACTTGTACTGCCCTCTTTTCATAAATGCAAAGGCAAGGACAAAGTCAGTAACTGCAGGAGAATATATACAGCAGACTATAAAACAATCCCTTTAAACACAACTTTCACAGGAGACACAAATAAACAGCCAGGCACCTTGCTTTGCTTCCCTGTCCTCATGCACCCTGGACATCAGCAGGAGTCATTGAGGGGTGAAGGGCAGGGCTGAGAGCACCCTGTGTGCACCCTCTGCATTTGGGATGAGGACAGATGAGACTGCAGGATGCTGAGCAGCATTGCCCTGCACCAGCCACGCCCAGGGCTACCTGGCAGCAAAGCTGTCCCAATCCACCACTGCCCAGCACAGCTCCTGCCTACCTGATATCACAGAGTTTGCCTGGAGGTAACACGTACCATTTTCATGTCAGCCCCTGGTCATGCTGGGAAGAGTGATCCTGACATCAATTTGTGCAAAAAGAAAGCAAAGACACCAGAAAGCACCTTTATGGAGCTGTCCTGGTCTCGTGCACGGGACAGAGTCAGGTGCAAATGAGAACATGACACTGATATGACGGGGAGATGGGAAGGAAAGAGTGAAGCTCTACAGATGCTTACTCAGTCCAGCTGCAAGAACCTGGGGGAATGTCGCACTTGTTCCCTGCCCTTTCACATATGGGGTACAAAGTATTTGAGGCTATGAGAGCAGGATGAGAAGAGTTGTCCTTGTCGAGCGCAGTCTGACAAGCAAGGCCTCCTCCCAAGTACATGCACCCCGCTGCTTCTACCCTTTTGTCTAACGACAGCAAAAATAAATAATGCAACAAAGATTAACTTCAGTGCCAGGTGGGACTGTCTTAGAAACAGCTGATCATTATTATGAGCAGTTATATTCTGGTTGAGAATTTGGCTTTGGGAGGCCCTTCTCCTCCCATTGCTTCCCCAATGATGGTTCCAAGAGATTCTCGCTGACCAAGCTACTATTCTGACTCAAATACCTGTTTTGAGGCTATCCACATGTTTGGTGCTGCAGGTGCAGTCTGCTAGTGCAGGTGCTGCAGGTGCAGTCTGCTAGTCAAACAAACAACTCAGGTTGACTGTGGTGTATTTTTTGGATACAGGAGTTTTTTCATGCTGTGGGACATGTTTAGCTAGCACCGGGTGCATGCCAACAAGCGTGCTTGTGGGGCAGGGTGTTTTGGCTTATGCTTGGCCCCACATCAGTGCAGCCAGGCACCTGTTGTGTGCATGGAGCCCAGGCAAAACCCTGCATTGAGCACATCACACAGACCAACCCTGGCAGACAAACCTACTCCCCCAATGCTGCCACAGTGCACACTGGGCTAGAACGATCATAAAACTCTCTCCATCACCATCACTTGTTTACCTGAGCACCTCAGCATGGAAAACCCACCAGAGAGAGAAGCTGCTGCAAACCTGCACAGGGATATGGTAATGTGTGCTCCAGCACTCTGACATTAAAGATGCATGTGGGGCACTCACAGAAAGTCACTGTGTTCAGAAGGTGCAAAGTTATGCATGTGTGTCAGTCAGCATGCCAGAGCCTTCCTGCCATGGGGGATTATTTCCCAGTGATTGCTGTTCCCAGGCCTCTGCTCCACTCTGCACATGATATAAACCACATTGTAAACACATCTGATCAAAGTGTGCATTCACCTTTTATGTGTCTCATCAATGTGTCTTTCCAATGTTTTCTCAGAAACACCACAATGTTTTCATAAATGTACATTTTATATATGCTTCTGACAATACACTATATTTGATTTTTAAAGGAAGAGAGGCCTTGGCTACTTAACAAGAAAGCATGGTAAGGCACTTTGCTGAGAAGCCATTTGGAATCATCGCTCTTTGCAAGGTACGAAGGTATTTACGGTATAAAACAATACTGCTGGCAGAGGGCTTGTTTGGAGACATAACAAAACCCTACTCTCATCAGAGCAGAATATACAGTATGGCTTTTATTCTAACCAAAACCGCATCCTCCCATTTCTTTCTGGGGCGGCTTGAAAATGGAATTTTTTTGCAAATGTAACTAACAGAAAATGATGGGGAGTGCTATTTACAGGGCTTCCCGGAAGGGAGGGTTTCATCTCTAACCACACTCATGCTGTCTCCTAGCTTGGTGGTGATACCATTCAGTGCTCCGGGAAAACAAGCCAAAAAAATAATACTAGAGATGCACCCTTGTGGTACTGAACTGCCTGCATTTAGTTTACATAATTCTGTACACAGACTTTTTAAAATTTTCATTTTGAAATCCTTTAATGTATTTAACACTTATAAAAAACCTACTCTATTGAAACAGATTATTTTTGAAAAGCACATTCATACGACTGCTTCACGCAGAGCCCCTTGGATAGCACCAAGGCCTTGTGCTTTATCGTTATGACATCATGTTTAGAAATTTACTCTCTTCTGCCAGCGTGGTTAGCATGGAGCTCATATCACCTATTGCCATATTGCTTATCCCTGCAGGTATGGTGGGCAGTGTCAGAGAGTTTCGTGGAGTTGTCAGGCGAGAGGAGTTCTGGGAGAGGTTCTGCAGGATGCTGGGGCTCAGGGTTCCCGACATCAGGCTTGAATGGTCCCCATCGTCCATGATGGCATCAAAATCTATCTGGGGCGGCTCAAGACCTTGAGAGTCCACTGTGCTGGACACCTGGTTTGTTCCTGGGGAAGGCAGAGTGGCTGGCTTGCTGTTTTGTGTGCACTGCTGCTGCCTGACCCTACAGTCCGTGTGGTTGTCGAAGCCGTTGTTCTGTTCGTACATGTGGATTTGGCCGTAATAGTACATCAAGTTGTTGTCCCTTGTGCCATCCGTGCACTGCTGGGCTGGTGCCAGCAACATGTCACTGGTTCTTTTATGCATGGCCTCTGTCATGTCCTGGCCTGGGCTGATGGTGTTTGTAGGATGGGGAGTTCTCATGTAGCCCAGCTGCTGGGCAGTGCGGAGCCCTCGGGGTCTGCTGCCCGGGTTTGGCTCGGGCGGAGGACGAGGCTGGATTATGCCAGGTGGATATGCCTGCGCAGCTGAACCCATCACACTCTGCTGAGGCTCAAAACTGGGCTGATTGGAGGTCATGATAGACTGAGGAAAGGTCTCCTGAGCCATGGGGAAGTTCAGGTGGTTTGGCTGAGATGAGTAGTTCTGCTGACTTGGTTCATGCATGACCTGTCCCAGCACTGTGCGCTCACTGTTGCTCCTGACCATCAAAGAAGGGTCAGTCACCATGTCCATTTGCTGAGGTTGAAGGTGGGGTCCGGACTTTGCTGCCATGTTGCTACAATTAGGAGAGATCTGATTTGGGTTGCTACTGATGGCACTGGGGCTCAGCATCTGATGAGGCTGGTTATACCCTGTGTGCAAGCCCATATCGGGGTTCATGCTGGGACCTAGGCTCATGGGCTGCTGCCGCAGCTGCATGCAGTTTAGCCTCTGCCCGTCCATGCCCACATTTCTCGGCATAAAGCTCTGCTGTGTTACATTCATACTGTTGTCTGGCAGCTGCATCTGCTGCTGGTTGTAGTTCTGGTACTGACCAAAGTTCTGCTTCTGCTGGACCACTGCTAAGTTCCCTTGTGAAAACTGTTGCTTTGACTGATTGGACATGATATCAACTGTGCCTGAGCTGACTTCATTCCACTGGACAGGCATGTTATTTTTATTCATGTCTGAAGAAGTATCAAAACTCATGGAACACTCTGCCATCATGGGTCCCAAGTGGCTCATGCTTGCCTCAGCCACCGCCATCCTGCGCTGGCTAGGCATGGCTGGAGGCTGCAGCTTCCCAGTTCCTTGGAAGTTCTGCATCTCATTGCTGTACCCCATGGAAGTGCTCTCGGCCACTGTCCCATTGCTCTGGGATTTGATGTACTGTACCACATCATCTGGCAGCATAAGGTCGTCGTCTCCAATGGGGGCGTCCGTCTCCCCAGACATGGCTTCCATGGCGATGTTTTCACTGATGCTCAATGGTCGGGGTGAGTAGGTGTGCCGGGGCAGGTTCCCATCTGAGCGCCCATAGCTCTGGAGACCAAAATTCCTCCTGTCTGTTGAGTGTGGAGGATGGAAGGGGTTCACGCTGTTGGTGCTGTTGAATCGGTGAACTCGTGGGAGAACCTGAGGGTCTCCGGGAGGTCTTCTCACTGGGTCACTTGCCCGTCTTGTGCAGTTGCCCTGTACCTCATGGGGAAATGCTGGAGCTGATGGGTAGCCATAGGTGTTACCATCACTGCAACGCCTGGGGCCTGGCG
Organism: Pomatostomus ruficeps; assembly: GCA_013400735.1. NCBI lineage: Eukaryota > Metazoa > Chordata > Aves > Passeriformes > Timaliidae > Pomatostomus > Pomatostomus ruficeps. Next base: position 231,975 of record VYZT01030654.1, on the reverse strand, counting down.
GGAGGCGGATGGAGGGCAAGGTGGGGTCTGGTCCATCCATAAGCGAGATCCTGTTCTTCAGGGTCATCCTCTCCATGTTTGGCAGGGGGGTCGGAGGAGGGCCCCCTGTGGCAGCAGCGTACTTGGCTTTCAGCCTGTAGTGCTGAGCTGGTGTGAGATTCAGCAGACCCGGCATCCCGCTGCATTGGCTCGCCTCGCTCGACCGGCGGGAGGCATCCGTGGAAATCGGGTCGTAGGAGTCAGCAGAGCTGGTGTTATTGGGGCGGTGCCCAAGATGTGAGGCCTCACTGGAACGGCGGCTGGAGAAGTACGGGGAGATCCCTGACGATCTGCGGCTGACAGTGTAGGCAGAGCTGACGGTGCTTGTTGTACTATCACGGCGCTCATTGAGTTGGTTCAGCATTGTAACCTCGTTGACAGACAGCTCCATTATTCTGGGGTTAGGCAGCATAGCAGAAGAACCACCACTGTTTTCTAGAATAGAGCCTGAGAGAGAGGTTGCAGGGAAGGAAAAGGTTTAGTTAACTGTGAAATTTCACTTGGTAGAGCTCTAGGTGCCAGAATACAGACCCACAAAGCCAGCCCCAAATATTTCATGGGAGTGATGATGAGTTTGATGTGCTGCTAGTGAATTCGAACTTAATTTCTAGCTCTATGTTCATGCTAAGGGAGTAAGAAGTCTGAAGAGAAAGTTAAGAAGTCCCTGCTGCAGAGTCTTTGTAACATGTATACCCCTTATACTCAGCTTCTGAGAAAATGTTTCCACACAGGCTTCCCTCAGTAGGACAAAGGTAAGACTAGTGTGAAGAGTGCCACAGGGACAGCACAGATGCACAGCAGTCAGGGATAGCAGACCGAGAGCCCAAAGACTCACATTCAAAGGCTCTTCCAAGGGTAACCCAAGAAGCTCTGAAATCTAGTATAACCCACACACTATGCCTTGGGACTTCTTGGCAAAGTTAGAAGATTTCTAGAGGGTTCATAAAGATGCTTTTACCAAGAATAACCAGCCAGTGGGAAGCTAGCATATGAAGCTGGAGGCAATAGCCAGGAGCTTCTGAAGTGACAAAAGGCTTGTCAGAGCAAGATTATGGAGGGAGGTCTTGTCTGGATTACTACTATGCTCCAGTGGTCTCCCAGGAAGCACACTAGCCCTTGGAGAACTGTTACTGCTGGAAGAAATGCAAGCAGTCTTGCAGCTGTAACTGACAATAAGGACAGCTGTGTCTGAGTTCTGGGCAAGCTCACAAACAAGGACACCAACACCTCTGTCTCCCTTCATAGGTCTGTAGAACTGAGCACCTGGGTTTCTGTTGCACATCACCAGATGGCTGTGTTTACACCCAAGCTGTCCATTTTACCTGACATCTTTATCTAGCAAAGCATGACTCAGAGGTAATAAGAAATGATCCTCATTCCTCCAGGGCAGACTCTTGGTTATGAAACTAGAGTCAAACTCTGGAAAGTTCCTACAGGACACGGTCCAGGCCCAGGGCTTACCATTTCCTGAGATGGGAGGCAGCTTGGTGTTTCTGGCTTGTGGAGCTGGGCTCACCCATGAGCAGGAATCCTTAACTGTCTTGAGTTTCTCTTTCTTGAGCTGTTCAAGTCGTTGCATCGTTGTCATGTGTTTCCTTAGCTGCAGGCTGACTGCCGAGTTACCAGATGAGACCGTTGAGTCCACGACAGGAGCGTTGTCATCCAACGCCGTCAGATCTCCCAGACTTCCCCCGCTGTGCATGTTCATTTCTACTCCACTGTCATTGTTGTTGGTGCTGCCAAGGGGTGACGGCTCACTGCTGCATGATGACTGGCCACCAGGACTGGACTGACACATCTTGGGGAGGGAAAACAGGAAAAAGAGTCGGGCAGGTGAAAACATGGATGGAAAGAAATCAGGAGCCCAACATCCCCAGTATTAGTTCTGGAACCTAGGAGTGCTCCTATCCTAGGCTCTCTTCTTTCTTGTTACCCCTCCCTGCTGCAGGATCTCAGCTCTTACAAAAGGTAGGTGCCCCTTCCCTATGAGAGGATGTTGGGACAGCACCCCACAGCTGGAAAAACTACAGTGATTCAACTGCAAGATGGAGGGAAACCAAATGCTCTTCCTCCAAAAGATGGACAGATGTTTCTTGAAGAAAAGCAGCACGTCACCTGCTTGCGCAAGGTATATTGCAGTGAGCACTGGCTTATCTAACATGGGATCAAGCCCTAAGTATTTCAGACAACGTATTTTTTTCTTTAAAATACCCTAACATATAATTAGGTTAGCTGACAAACTTCCCCGCCAGATAAAAACCTGGTTCACTGTTTGCAAACTCCCACTTGCAGATAAGGCAGATAAGCACCATAAATATTTATTTTATTTACATTAGGAATGTAAACTACTCACATTGAGTAGTTTATTTGCAGCAGACACTATATGGTTTGAACTTGTTCTGCAGCTGCTACCAAACAGGATTCCTGGCTTTTCTGCTCCAGGCCCATGCTCCAGCAAAAAATGGGAATCCTGAAAAGGCAACATACTCTGCCCTGGGCCAAGGTGGGAATACAAGGTGCTGCAGTGTTTTACTTTACTCCATAGCAGCCCCCCATGGGCAGGGTTGACTGGTTTTGATTGCACTTCAATCCAGATGATAGAGATTGCAATCCCAAGATTTAATGGCAAGTTGTGATGCTGGAAGAAAGGTGGCAAAGGGAATCCTCAGGCACTGCAACCTCCCCCTTTCTGCACTCAAACAAATCTCCCTTATCCCTCCCCACTGCCCCACATACTTCCACCCTGCAGGGATTAAATGGAGACAGAGATCTGCAGAAGATCATGCTTTGTACAGCTATTTTAATACAAAGGATTTCTTTGCTCACCTTAGTACCGACTGTCCTTAGGAAGGTAGAGTAAGGAAGGGTAAGTGGGAATAAAGAACAGGTTGTTAGGACAAAGACAGCATTGACAAAAAGGACCAGGTTAGTAAAAGCAGGAAGAGGGAAATGCAGAATACAGCACAAATTACCAACATATTCCCCACTCCCATACCCCATCTTCCCTGCATTCCCTCTCCGGGGGCACAAATAAAAGCTCCTAGGAGAGACTTTCTACCTATTTCCATGGGTTTGGGGTGACACACAAAGATGGGTCAAAACAAGCAGCCTGGGAACAATGGGAACTAGTGAGGCATCTCACCCCTCCCACCATCCTGACTTTAACCAGGAAACACGAGCTGGATGTGCACCCACCAGATAAGATGCCACCTGTTAGATGTGTACAAGTGAAGGAGGCAGTGCTAGAGAGGGACAGTGAAGAGAAACACATGACCCAGGGCCCTGCTGCCAGTGAGGTGGCTTGGCTGGAGCCCTGGCAGCACAGAGTCCTAGGAAAACAACCCCATACCTTCAGGAGAAACAGGGTGGGGAGCTGTAATTGTGTCAGTGTTTTCAGAGGAAAAAACCAATAAAATACATGGAGGAAGAGTACTGGAGAAAGATCATTGTGTCCAGTGGTTCTCACACTCAGGTTTTGTAACACAGTACAGAGCCTCCTCACAGTAAACTGTTTCTTTAGTCAATCAGAGACATTCTGGATGTGTAAATACTCGATTTTTTCCTAATTGAAACATGCTGCTCATTAGTAAATTGTCTAACAGCACATCCCCTAACCCTTCTGAGAAAATATTTGTAGCTCCAGGGCATGTTTTTCACCGGAATAACAATCTTTTAGCCTGGATTCAAATCAAGAAAATATGTATTTTGGAGCTCAAAGTCCTTTCAGCTCTAGTAGGAAGTCTGGGCAATATGTGAACACTCCTTTGCAGGTGAAGGTCTTTTCTTCTGTATTCAGCCCATACCCTGTCCCACTCTGAGCTGATGCAGCAGATCAGAACTTTGGGTATGAAAGCGGAAAGAAACATCAAAAGACAAAAGTGATCTGTGTGTTGCAACGCTCCATCTCCTCCTCCACCCTGGATGGGGTGGAAGAGGTTTGATGTGTTTGAAACCATCACTATCCACAGCTCCTTAGTATCACAGACCACACTACTGCCAACTGTGGAGCTGCTGTAATGGCCAGAAAGCTGATAAATGGTCTTTGCTTCAGCTGGTGGCCACTCATGGAGCTGTAAAGCTTGATCATGACTGAGTGACATGTACTGTACTCTGCTGGCCACAGCATTGCTCCCATGTGTATTCCTAGTTTCACTCCCCTGCCCCATCATCCCGCTGCAATTTTCTATGGCAGCTGGGAGTCATGTATTCAGTTCGTGTACTCCCGAGTAATCTGTTGTAGCCAACCTGGACTGATCAGGGAGGTGGGACTAGATGATCTCAAGAGGTCTTTGACAACTCCAGTGATTTTGTGGTTCTGTGTATGGTGGACAGGATCAAGGAATTGAACTTTGCTTTAAGATACTCAACAAAAATAAAACAGCTACTTTTATCCCTACTAGCTTCATCAAACAGGCAAAATGAAAAGGAGTGAAGGGTGCAGAGGGGAGGAGAAAAGGGACTGCTTAAGCCAGGACCTTTGCTTCAAGAAGTGTTCACCAATCTCTGCCCTGTGGTCATTGCTTCATTTAAACTGGTGAGGTAGGTAAAGCTCATTTGACCACAACACTCTTGGGTTTTACCCACTTTCACAGCACAGGAATGCCAAGCTCAGCACGGGGCATGACATGGACCCCGTGACTACAAGGCCAGGAATTTATGATGCTGAGTAGGAAGGTGCAAAATGTACTGGACTGTGCCCTGACCTGCAGTTTCATTTCTAGACTTGAACTCTAGGGCTGAAGGGCACCTGCCCAGAGAGGTAAATAGAATACAAATGCTTCATGCCCCTATTGCATCAGAGAGATCAGGAACCACATAATTTCTGCCAAAAGCAACTGCTCTTACCACAGAATTCTCTGTTTTTATTGTTTTAACTTGTAAGCAATCCTCCATGCTCCTCGTGGTGCTGTTGGCCTCAGGGCTCTCCTCTGACACCTTGTTACTCTGCTTGGCACTCGCCTCATTGTCCCCATTTTCCTTGAGTGGAGGTGGCCTTGGGTGAACGTCGTTGCGCTGCTTCTTCGTGACGTGAGCATCAGGCCCATGTACCGTCTTGACATGTTTCCTGAGGGAACTGGGGTCCGTGTACCGCTTTGTGCAGCCAGGGATTTTACAGACGTAGGGTTTCTGCCAATACAAGCAAATCTTGGGTTATATTTAGAATAAGCCCAAATATTCCAGGTATAGTGTATGGGCCAAGAAAATACAATGAGTATAGCAGCAGGCAGCAGCAAAATGTGGAGCATCTGCTCCACAGGACTCTGTAAGACTGAGATACGGAAGATGTGATATATGGGCTGCTGCTGATCCACACAGACTTGGCCAGCCATTTCATGTTGGCTAAACTTCTTGTTTTCAGTTTCTGGATCAAAAGACAGCTAAGAATTCATGAAATACTTTCCTAGTATTACTTTCCCACGTGTGTATTTGCTCGGGTGGCCACAGGAATGTTTCCTGATTAAGGATGGGAGGGAGGTGATGTAGTGGACTGGGCATAACACATTCACTCTGCAAAGGTGGGGTCTACACCAAGAAAATGTCTGAAACCTTTTGGCTGACGGAATTCTAGTGAGTTTAAGCCAGACTGGATGCACCCTACTCAATCTATCATACCACTCCAGCACCTGTCACCTTGAAACCTGTTATTGTGCAAAACAAACCACAGGCATGCAATGTTTTTTTCAGACGACAGCACTCTATCCCGAATTCATGAATCATTGATTGCCATAGGAAAACAAGGCTGAAGCCATGCTTCTGAAAGCAGAACTCAGCAAACAGATACTGTTATTCTTTTAACTTTTTTTATTTTACTGGGTATCCAATTCCAAAGTGTATTAGCACTGCAGTTGTTTGAGCTGGTGCTGCTGTGCTGGAAGCTCTGAATTCATCACAAGTTTCACTTTTGGCCTCACAACTACTCCACCTATTTTTCTGCCAATACACTAGGATAGATCCATGAGAAGAAACAGACAGATCTTATTTGAAGGCTACCCAAAATGACCATTCCTATTTTTTTTTTAAATCTGTTTTGTAATTTTGTCCAGGAACTTAAGTGAAAAAATACAAAGGAGTATATATTTTTGCAGAAACCTAGCATAATCACATGAAAAACACTGAAAGTCTGTTTTCTATTCAAAAACATGCTTTCTGACTGATCTTGGCACATCACTCAAATCAGCTAAATCCACAAAACACCCCACTGAGGTAAATATTTAATTTACTTTAAAGCTGGGTAAACTAAAGCACAAAAACTAAAATAGTTTGTTCAAAAATATCATGCAACCTTTTGGACAAGCATTATAGAAATATCATTGCTGCTATTAAACCTTTTTACAAAGAACAGAACCCCCACTACATGTGCTGAAAAAAACCTGTATATGAACAGCTCAAACATTTTTTATAAACATCCTTTAGGTTCAATAGTTCTGATTTTTCAGACCCTAGCAATTAGGGTAACATGATCACTGTTGATTGGACAGCAGACACTCCACCTAAGGGGATTCAATCATCCTCTTCATCAGGCCATATCCCCTGCAACTGAACTGAGAACAACTGCTGTGCCTTCATCTATCCTCTGGGTTATCTAGATTCTGACATCTAGTGACACCTTCACCCTAGTGGAGTCAAGAGTTTAGATATCTCAGATGCCTCCCTCCTACTCTCATGCACATACAGGGTAATACTCAATTAGGGTGGGAGAACTGGAGAACTCCCCATGCACTAACCAGGGCTGGATTTATGCGTTTTACCCTTGTTTGGCTTGAGTTGCTGAAAATGTCACTCTGAGTCTGGCCATGAACTCATGCCACTCTGTGTATGTACTGAAGGGTGGTCACAGGACAAAAGCCCTTTCTCCAGGTGCAACTTTGAAGGTATCCCCTGAAGGTATTCAAATAGTCACTACAAGTTTAAAATGAAGTAGTGTGTATGACATTTCAACAATCAAACCAAAGCCAGTGTGGTAGCATATTCCCAGCCTTGAACTTCAGCATGTTTGGACCATACACCTACGTCCTGGCACACAATGATAGTGACAAATACAGGGAACCTGGAACTTCCCCATTAGAGGAGACTTGGATGACTAACTCTGAAACTGGTGTATTCCAAGTAAACACAGCAAGCAGAGGAAAATATTTAGAAGGTAGCTAGGAACCACAACAGAGTTACCAATGGGTAATGGGAAATCACAGCCACAAACTTCTGCTTTGCATTTGTGTGATTTTGTAAGCCAAGGTCTCAGTACAGTTTGCTAAGCCAGCGGTCATGGCCACAGCTGGACACAGGACCCTCACCTGGGCCTGCTGCCCAGTGTGATGAGCTTTGCTGTGAAGGATGCCATCTGTTGTACAAGATTATATGTTCCTCAAAAAGAGGGTGTCAAAAATATGGCCCAGAGAGCCATTGTATGCAGCTACAGATCTCCCACAAGTCTTGGGGTGTGCCTGTACTGCGTCAAGGAGGGTTGAACAGCAGTTCAGAAGTGAGCATGACTGCAAAATGTTTTGGATAGTGGCAGTGCCTTGTAGTTCCTATGGCAAGGCCAGCTGGTCTGGTACAAATCCTCCACTAGTGGCTGTGCTGTTCCTACATGTTAGAAGGCCTTGGTGTCCTTCAGGGGAGGCAACTGTGAAGGATAAAATCCCTCTGTGTTATCTGAGTCTTTAATTTGTGTTGTTTGAAAGCAGCTGGCGTCAAGTGTCAGTGTATTTATATCAGGGTCCACCAGAGACATGGAGTTGGATGCTCCTGCCCTACAGCCTCACCTTCTTGCACAAGGGGAAACCAAATCATCAGACTTTCAAGTGTGTTCAAGCTCTGCTCAGATGAAGTGAGGAGTCATCCTAGATCCAGTGCAGCTCCTGATCTGGATCACTTGGGAATCTGAACTCATTGGAGAAATTACATTTCCTAACACATTCAAAATGAAAATTCCATGTGTAGGGACAGGGGACATTACCTGGCCCAGATGGAAAACTGCCCTGCCTAGCTAAGTTCCTGGTAAAGCTCCAGGGATCTGACCTCAAGTGATCTACAGGAAAAAAGTCATTCACATACTGTCAGTGTGCACAGCAGAGATGTGGATACAGACTCATAGGCTGAGTGAGTCTGTATCCAGCACTGAAAGCTGTACCAGCAGTCTTATCATTCATATGAGAATCATTAGGAATTGAAGAGAGATGCAAATTTCCTTTAAGACAGGAAAACGTTGCAAAAATGTAAATCTTCAGTGGATTGATTGATTTATTCAGCTTATGAGTGAGAATATGGAGAACGGCTTAACACTGCAAAATTAAGAGGTGGAAATATCAACAGTGAAAGGGACATTGGATCCAGCACTGGAGGAAGGCAGAGAAAGCATCCAGGACTGGAGAACAAGCAACTTCCAGCACCTAAAATGTGAGATTAAACCACAACTGCTTACCTTTCAGGGGAAGAAGCTTTAGCATAGAAAAATGATGTAGTCAAACACCACTTAATGAGAACGCAGGATGTTGAGCAGACAAGAGGTTGCAACCTATCTTTTTGGTCCCTCCTGTCCTCAAGGTTGCCGTAGCCTTAAAACAACCCCAAACTATCCAGTTTAAGTGTGGATATGGGTTAATTTTAACCTGTGTCTTGCTGGTGGAGAACAATCCTGGTGTTGTGGTTCATACCCAAACCAGTTCAAACAACACTGGGATCCTGGTCATTCATTGGGTCCATCTCAGCATCACCTCAGTGTGGAAGAGGGTTCTAGACCTTGAGTCCTTATTCTGACTCAGACAGAATCTCTGAAACCTACAGAGCTTTGGTTATCACTGACTATGCCAGAGATAAAAATACTCCCAACAAGCCCTTTGTAGACACGGCATCGCTTCAAAAGGCTGTCAACTGCGTTCCATTCTCCAATAGTCTATATTTAACTGTTGCAAATTAGGCTACAGACTGAATTCTTCATGGCTGAAAACACTATTAGAACTTTAGAGTGTTGTTTTTTCTTCCCCTGTCAGCTAATTAGTGGTAATAGAAATTTTAATTGTTGGCCGTGGTTGATTGCAACAGACCATCACATGCGTTACAATAAAGGCAATTTCCTCTGCTCCCCAACTACTAATAGTGGGTCTTAATTATCCAAGGTTAACAAAGCATTGCATTGTGCTCTATCATTGTACATCAAACGATGGAGGGAGTATTATTTCCAGAGCATCAGGATCCAGGGTAGCTGTTATATTACTTAGTGCAAGTCTGCTCCACAGTAATATTAAACACCACTTGCACAACTGTACAATACTATCTGTGCTATTAAAAATTATAAATTTGGAAAATGCTTGCTTTAATTTCCAAAGTCGATTAAAAAGTTTGCATACTTTAACATCTGTTTATGATTTCATACACAGCTTTCATAAATATAAAGCTAATGTGGTCTGGCTCCCCAGCAAAAAAAATCCCATTAAAAAATAAGATAAACGTCTCATTATAGTAGGTTTCTTTTTACATGAGTCCAGTGTGTAAAGTGTATGTTTATTGTCAGCAAAATTTAAAAAAAGCCCTCCGTTGAGCTGTGGTGAGCCCAGGCTTACCTCATTGGAATGTGTCCTGTTCTGGTGCTTGGCTCTGTCCGAGGCATTGGAAAAGGCTTTATTGCAGCCCTCATGCTCACAGACATAAGGTTTTTCTCCAGTGTGGGACCTCAGGTGTGTCTTTAAGTTCTCCAGGCGGGAATAGGCTTTGGAGCAACCCTCAAACTAAAATTAAAAAAACACATGAGGAGTGATTAATTAACCAGAAAAATTTGATTTTCCCCTTGCCTAAACCCTTCTCATCTGTTTCTCATTCTTTCTTTTTTTTTCTTCATTTTAAAGGGCTTGTGTTTTAGGGAACAACATCCACTTTGTTGGGAGAATTTGCTTCCCTAGGCAGGCTGAGAGTTTCAGCAGTGAGTCATATTTAAGGTGCTATTCCTTGTTGGGTACCCACCTGACATTTCAACAAGTGACTCTTTTTTTCCAGCAGGCTTAAACACCCCTCCACTCCTCCCAGAGGTCTCTTAGCCCCTCCTGCCACTCCTCTGCATCTAAAACACTCAGAAACAAGGGGCCCCTCCTTCCCATCTAGGGAACTGACAGCTTCTCCACAGTCTGACCAGCCTTGCAACTTCACTAGCACCAGCACTGGGAAAGGCAGACCATTCCCTAACACACAAACAGAAATCTAGCAAGCTTTAAAGCTTCCCAAATTACAGCCTGGGTCTCTTCTTGGAGGATGCTGTGGTCAGGCTGTCTGACATTACCAGTTTAAGAAACAAGACTCTCAATCTTGAAAACAGATGGATTTTTGGATGACAAAACAGGCCAGGAACCCTCCTTCTGGAAGGAAACCAGCTGCCCACACAACGAGAAGGAGCAGCCTGGGAGATGTAGTGAGGCTTTGGGTGATGTAAGTCCTGCCACCCTCCACCCTGGCTGGGCTGGAGGCTTCTCCCTGCACCTGCCCTGTCTCAGCATGGGAGGATTTCACCTCAAACCAAGGAGGCTCTTAAGTGCTCTTTGGCAAAACAAGTGGGATGTTTTAAGAAAGCAAGGCTCCCTTGCAAATTCTAGCTAAATGCTGCACTGCTTGTTCAGCTGGGAGCATTGAAAAGCCCAGGCTGTACTTCCGATACAAAAACACCCTTTAAATTTCACCCAACAGCCCCTCCTGCTGCAATGTATGTGTTGTATTTTAGTCACATCACTTAAATGTGTCTGCAATTTCAGTCCAGTTGTGACAAGAATGCATATTGCTCTGTTTGAGTCTTGGCCAGTGAAGAAACTGGCACCACAGCAGGACAGGTCATGCTCAGTGTCTGATTTTCCCATGGGCAGCTGAATGGCTCTACACGTCCGGTCTGGTCAAAGGCACCTGCATGCAATAGCAACAGCCCCTCTCTCCTTGTGCTCCACATGCACAAGACCTGCCTGACTGCTAGAGAGGGAGGCAAACATGTAGCCCATGAAACCCATGAAGCATGTAGGCACAGGTTGATCCCAGGTAACTTTGTTGTGTTGGAGAAGAAGTAGGATTACTCAAGATTCCCTTTAAGGTCTAGCATAGGGATGGTGGACATAAAGCAGACTTGCTCTGTTCATGAGATATCCACCTCTCTTCAAGGACCAGTAGGAGCATCCTGAAAGAGCTGATTCCTTCCATAGCTTTGTCAGGGTGGGATGGATCCAGTTCCTCTTCCTCAGACAACTTTCATTAGCCCCTTTCATTTGTCCCACAGAACATGCCACAAGTCTGAGGTAGCCCAGTATATCTCTTTCTTCTCTTGCCCTGTACAAACAATCCTTTACAACTCAAGTCGCTTACAATAATTGAAATACATAATTCCTTTTGCTGGAAAACAAAGGGAACTCAGCATGAGACAACTCATGAGTCCATTCTAGTTTTGCTGGATACTGACAAAAAAACACACTTATTTAGAGCAAAAGTTCTAAGGACGCATTTTCCAATAAGAGCTTCTCAGCAAAGCAGCCTGTGCATGTTCAAAGCAGTTGTTCCCACTCTTATGTGTGGATTTGATTATGTCAGTGGGAGTTCTGGCTGTCATCTGTTGAAGTAAGTCTTGACCAAATCCCAGGCTGCAACTGGGCTCATCTGTAGCTTTATGTACACCACAATCTTGTCTGAAACAAATGTTGCTTCGAAAAATCACTGCCAGACTTAGACAAGGAATGCTCTGCCACAGAAGGGCACTGTCTGCAGAACTGCCATTATCCCAGAAAATTGGAAAGTGGTGGTTCTCCAGTTCAGGGACAGCTGCTACAACATAGTGCATATGGAGGGCCTGCAGTTCTCCAGGAGGCAGAGGATCACTTGAGACTCAAACACACACAGCCTTGTCATTGCTCCAGTGTGACACAACTGAGGCTTGAAAGAGGCAGGATTGTGCAGCAGTGTTTTTCCTGCACCAACACAGCACTGAAGAGGATACAGCCACTTCTGTTTTTGTCTCATGAGTCCCTCTACCTGCAAGGGCAGGCTAGACTTGCCCTCAGTGCTCACTTTGTATGCACCAACAATCAATATTTCTTGATACTTTTAAGGAAGATTGGTAAAGCACTAGACTGGGCAAAGTGCTTTAGAAGATTAAAACAAAGGACATGGCCCTGTGCCCTGGGGGAGCTTATGCTCTAAATTAAATGAATACAGGGCTGGAAGATTGATAAAGGAGTCATGCAGCAAGCAAATCATACATATCCTAATATTTGTAAGGAGGAGCTGGGGCAGAGCCAGGGAGGGAGCAGGGCTGGAGGTGGCTAATGGAGCAGAAGAGGATGAAGATATGGGAGGAGGGCACAGACATTTGCTGAGCATGAAGAGACTCGTCTCTGAGAGTCTGGGGAGAGGAACAGTGCAATGCTGACAGCAGAGGTATGAAACACTGTCAGGAGGAGAAGGCAGAGAGCGGAGGATATCAAAAGACAGGGATCGAGCTTTGGGAGGAATAAGCGCTGGAGCATATGAGGAGGGAGATTGTGAGCACTTCTCCCATCAGCTGACCACAGTCACTGAACTTCATACCTCGCTTCCCTCTTGTGCCCCCCCTCAGGCATCCTTGGCTGCCCCATATCAGCCGGCAGTGTGGTGGGAGGCTCCAAGTCCAAGGTACATATGGGATTTAATATCTTGAGGCTAGGGAGGAGGAGAGCCCAGCTTTCCCATGTGGTCAGCACCCACAGGGCTGAGATACAAAACAGTACCCCATACTCTTCCTCAGGCAGTGTTTAACCCTAGACACAGTGCTGCTGGTATGTGGAAGGTCTGGGGACTGAGCTTTTCTTGGGGTTTAAGCACTTATGGCTTAACCTCACCTCTGGATTAAGAGAGCAGAGGCAGGAGGTGTTGGCCTAGATTCCCAGGCTGGGAAGAGGCTTGTGTGCATACTTGGGTCCGTGGGTGAGGGAATCTTGCAGTCCCAGCAGCTGTAGTGGGTGATGCAAAGTTAGACATGACCAGGGTTAGGTGGTTCCCAACAGTGTGACATCACTGGATTTCTTTCTTGGATGTAGGCAACTAAATTGGCTGGATTTCCACCTTAAGTGACTTGTCCTGAGCTGCTTTGGATCTCTGTGGTAGATCTGAAATAACCTTTACCAAGAAAATGCAGTTTTGCCCACTAACACCTCGACCACACTCCTTGACCTCTTGTCCTGTCCCCAGCACCTAACCTTCAAGTAGCTGTAACCCAGACACAGAGGGCTGGCCCGGCTCTGAGCTGGTGCCAGTGGCTGCCCTGGTAGAGCCCTACTTGAAGCCATGCCCATGTCTGCAAACACATTTTTGTGACCACCCCAGCCCCATGTCCCACTTGCCAAGTGAGATGTACCATGTGTCCCTGCCAGCTCACCGTGCACTTGTGTGGCTTCTCTCCTGTGTGCCTTCGCATGTGCACCACCAACATATACTGAGCCTTGAAGGGCTTCTGCTCCCGTGTGCAGTCCTGCCAGCGGCAGACAAACTCCTTCTTCTCCCCGTGGATGTGGTCGTTGTTGATGTGCTGGTAGGAGAGAAAGGAAAAGCAGGTCACACCTGCAAGGGCTGACGCCAGTGAATCATGCATGGTGCTCCAAAAGCCAGATGTTCCCTCCCCTGACGCTTGTCAGGCACTGCAGCACCTGGGTGCCAGGGACACAGGACACAGCACTATGGTCTGGTGTGTCCTGCAGAGAAAAGTGTGCAGCACCCACCACACTGGGTCCAAAGCAGCTAAAAATGGGAGGTTTGCAAAAGCCATAGGGACCCACGGTGCCAGGGAGAAGGGAGCCCCCTCAGTGCGCCCTCAGCTGCTTGATGCCACTCTTGAGGGGGATGATGGAGTAATTTTTGTCTCTGTTGAACCCTCCTGTGCTGCATTTATGCACCTGAGACCCTTTCCTGGGGTGCTTCTGGAAGATGGTGGACAGGAGGAGACAAGCCTCTGTTGGATTCAATTATCCTAAACGTCTTTTCCAACCTAAATGATCCTGTGTTTCTAAGTCCATATGCCGGCCCCCTGACGTCCACCTGCCGTCCAGCGCTGGTGGCTGGCAGGAAATGACAGCATCTGAGAGCTATGCACCAGGGAGAGCTCAATTACTGCTAATTACTCTGGCCCACGAAATCCTGTGCTGGAGTGTTGAAAAGCCAGACCCAGAACGGTGCCTTCGTCCAGACTGGTAGGGAGAAGTGGGTCATTTTTTTCCCAGGGCAGGGCAGATGAAGCCCTGCCGAAAATAAACAGAGCCAGAGGCCAGCCCGTCGGCAGCGCCATTCCCGCGGTGGCCTTGTCTCTCTGAATGGGGTCTCATTGCCAAAAATAATGCCTGTCCTCGCTCCTGTGTTTTCAGAAGACATTCACTGACAGGAAATCCTAAAATAAACCACTTTGGTTTTGGGTTTTGGCTTTTTTTGTGCTGAGATTTTTTCCAGCCCCCGCCTTAGTCCCCCTGGCCAAGGCCAGGCACACATGTTGCAGCTAGGGATGAGACTCTCTTGGGGCAGTGAGGCAGCATGAGGACACAAAAGTACATTAAAACAGATTCATCAGCCTTCACAGTCCCAGCTGAATCCAGTCTCAGTGTTCTGTGCACTGCAGTCCAATGCTGGGGTCAGGGTCCTGCTGCCTGGGGTCCCAGTTCATCCCAGGGGCAAGAGGAGGTGTGTGGGGCTCAGCTGGTCTCTCGGGCACCACAGGTAAACACTGAGAGTCAAAGCTGTGTGCTGGGAGAGTTGGGGGATACTGGGTTTGTAAGAGGTTTTGTATGGGTTTAGAGTTCTGCTGTTTATGGTTCTGGTTTTGCAACATGGCATCGGTGTGAGATTTTAGCCTCAGATGGTGGAAATCTGATGAGCCTCCCCAGAGGCTCATGGACATGCTAAACCATGTCCAGACCAGACTGGGGAGATATGTCTCCAGGCTCTGTGTGGGAGTCTAACTTGCAACCAAGACTACACACAGCAATGCTGGGAGTGTGGAAGACTACAGGCTTGCCCATTTGGTCTTGTCTGAGCCAGAGGAAGAACATTTATGGAAGGGGAACTGTAGTCCCCACTCAAGACTATTCACTCCCTGCCTGGGCAACATCTGCTTCCCATCGTATGGTGTAGGAAGAGTTGCACAGCTCACCCCACTTCAGCTACAGCTCCTTAGCCTCTACCTGGCTGAAGGCTTTGCTTGGGCTTCTCTCAAATTGAGTGTGACCTTTGAGGTTGGGAGCAGTAGTGGTGCTTGTAAAAATATGTCATCACTCCTGCTGCTCCCTGTTGACATGCACTTCTCCCACAAGGATACTCTGGGGAACAGACCCTGCTCGCCCAGGTATTTTGCTCTGCACACAAACTAGAGCTTTTCCATGCATGGTGAGATGGCACCTTCTCAGAAGCTGGCCCACAACATCTGTATTTCATTTGCATGTGTATTTTGGGTGCCCCAAACCCACAACCCCAGGTTGCTCATAATCAGAGTACAGAAGACTGAATTTTTGTAACATCCCAAATTTAGGAAAATCTTGGGATATTTCATCAAATGTTTTTCTTTGGGTTTTTTTCTGGAAATAAATTGTGCTGAGCTGCCTGGTGTTGTGCACTTTTCTCTGGGCAGAGTTAGTTTTTCTTATGTCTGAGAGGGAAACACAAAAACTGCTGGACAAATGTGAGCCCAACCCATCTGACAGGCATGCTGTGGTTTAATCCCAGAAAAGCAACGCCCCATGGCATGCATGTACAACCCATTAAGCACCTTATCACTCAACTGGCCTTGAAAACCGTTTCCAAATCTGTCTGTACTCAAGGACTTGATGCACTGAACCAGTGACTTCTGGTAGAGGTGGGCAGGCACTAGCCTTAGATGGAAAAAGAACATGTGCCCAAAATTATAATTTAGAGTGTAGTCCCTCTGGATAATGTTTGTGTGCAGAACCTGGGCAAATGGTGACTGATGCCAATTTGGGGGTACCTAAACATCTGTAAAATGAAGATATATAAAAAATGGTGAAAGCAGACACAAGCCGTCGGCAAGGGGACTACATGTGAGTTGCACATGGGTGGCAAGCTGGGAGCCTGGTTGAGACAAGCAGCAAAAGGCTAAAGGAAAAGGAGAAGGTAGCAGCTCCTGTTGGAAAATTTGTTTAATCCAAAATTCTGCTGCAAGCATCAGGGTTGCTGGGCTGGTGAATTCCCAGCAGGTATGGGCTGGCTTCATACAAATGGGGCTCGCACCACAGACCCAAAACAAGGACTGGGAAGGTGTTAGGCTGGGAGCAGGATGGGGCTTAGACACAGATCATGTCTGATTTCACAGGCACTTCCCGGAGTATGAGGGATTTGTTGACCCCAGAAACTGAAGGAAACCAAATGGTGGATACCCAGATGAAGCAAAGCATACAAAAGGTTCTTGGAATTAATTAGAACTGAAAATCTGATTAATGACTTGGTTTGGGGATCCTTCAGAGAGCAGTTTTGACACTGGTTTGGGAACATCACTGTGATTATGGAAGCCCTGTTTCCCAAGTTTTAGAAAATCAACCCACTTTCTGTATTTCAGACACTGGGGCATGTCTCCAAACTCTGAAAGGGCTCTGTTTCTGTGGGAGGGATGAGCTGAGCAGGTCAACAGCCTTTAAGTGATATGGCTCCACAGCTCATTAACAGCAGCATAAAAGGCTTTCCCAGCCTGGACTAGGACTGAGGACAGCATGGACGATCCCTGACCCATGGCTGATGTAGCTCTGTGGGAAGGCTCAGTGAATATGGCCAGTGATGAAGGAAGGGCTCAGCCCCCTTCCCCATTTTCTGATCAGGTCCTCTGCACTGAACCTTCTGTCATTGGGCCATGCACAAGGGAGACTGAAAGTGCAGCCTCAGCAGCTGAGAAGGGAGCAATATCACATAATCTATGAGAGGCTTCTTTCAGCTGAACTCCTCGGGGAGCAGCGACCTGCTTTGGCAGTGTTTACACACCATATCTCTGATTTGCACCTTTAGTAGCTCCCAGGGTGAGCTCTGGCTGTACAGCAGCTAGTGATAAAAAATGAGGACAAGTGCACAGAAACCCAAATTTATCGCTGGGGTTTCCTCCCAGCTATTACTCACATGGACGAGCTGCTCCTGAGTGTCATATTCCTTTGTGCACCCTTCCCAGTGACAGTTAGTCTCATAAATAACCTCAGGCTCCTGTTTACATTCATCCTTATCAAGATCTTCTTTCAGGTCTGTCAGATGCTCCTGCAACACATAACGGTGCATTGTATAAGGTGAACTTCTTTGCTCTGAATTTCTCCATCACTCATAGATTACAGGGCAAGTATCAACTGATCACAAAACCGGGCTTGTTGTGACTACATAATATCCATGGTTACTGTGAAATAAAGAGCTACAGAGTTTTGGCAGAAGTGGATCAGAGTTGATGACAAGACACCAAACACCCCAAAGCCACTGTTGCAGCCATGCCTGGATTCAGCTGGGTTATGGGCAGTCCCAGGAAAGGCTGGAGAAAGAAAAAAGCTGGCTTCTGACCTTTGGTTGTGTTCTTTGCTGGAGCAAAACAACTGAGCTAGGCAGAGTGGAGAAACATGAGCATGAAGAAACCACAGAGCAGAGCCCAGTGGCTCCCACACTCACCTGACATGGGCTGGGCAGGAGGTTCCCATTTTCTGCATCTTTCAGTAGATGAGAAAATAATATCTAACCCTTACCCAAAGATTCATGCCTGCAGGATGCTCCACAGGGACAAAGTGATGAGCTCTCAAAGCACTTCTCTGAGAGGGGAATTTGGAAAGCTTGAGCAAGACCCAGTGAAGAGTAAGTTGCAGAACAGAACTCCTGGGACTCTGGACTCATAAATAAGTTACTTTAATGCTGGGCACACTGTGAGCTCTCTCCTTAACTTCTCTGTCTAACCAGCTCCTCTGTGCTAAATGAAGCACAGAAGATTTTTGTTGTGGCTGCTGTGAAGATTAATGCATGGGCAACTACACAATAGTGTAACATACAACGTAATTAGTACAACTTTGAGTAAGGATAACTGTCAGCTCTGCATGCATCAGATACCTGCACTGCACACAAGCCACCAGTGGCCAGTATTGGCTTGGGAATTTAGCAGGACAAAGCCCTGAAGGTTTGAACTAAACCCTTCATTTCCTTTTCTCCCAGTTATTCCTGCTGCCTAGCACAAAGCATCCTGCCTCCAGGACACCTTCAGACAGGAGCAGCTGGGATGACTGACCACAGCAGACACTGTTCCTCACGATCTGAAGCTCCAGCTGGACCCATATGTGTGTAGACACAAACTCAAACTGTCTCTGGCCTGCCCAAACAGACCTATCTGACTGCCATCTCCTTCCCCACCAACACCTTCCCAATGCCTACTGGGAAGCTGCAATGATTAACGACTTAATGGCATTAATGGCTTGGAAAGCAAGACGTGCTGTACCAAAGTTCAACAATTTTCATTAACTAGCTCAAGACATACATGCCAGCAGTGACTTTTGAATTCAAAAGTTTAGATACGGAAAGGAAGAGATTTGTTTTAATTAGCTCTTAATTTTAAAAAAAAAAGATATTGCAAGGTGGCTCTTGGGACAGGAAACTGTAGTAATTTACAGAAAGACTTCTGGAGATTCAAACTATACCAAAGACCAGAGCAATAGTCTATGAAAGTTCAAACAGCAGCTTCTTTTTCCTGCAATTCCTATTTAGTTGAGCTGTAAACATTTATTTTTTTTTTTTTTGAATGTTTGTTTCCATGCAAAGTGCAGTCCCCGGACAACTGTAATTTTCTACTAATAATCTTATTTTGCCAAAATTTTTATACTTTCTTTTGGAAAAATGGAATTGTAACAATTTAATTTGTTGAAAAGGATTGACTTGTTTCATTTCTAGCTAGTTCAATGCTAATCTGAATCTGTACTGGAGCTCTTGTGGCATCGTAGAAGTTCAGTAACTCAGGTCCCTCATGCCTGGTACGTCACTGTGTCCCACAAATCTTGTTTGATTGTGTTCTTTACAGCACAAACCATCATAGGAGATATTGTCTGGCCAAGGACTGTGAACACCCAAACCACAACTCACATGAGGTGTTTCAAATGCAGCATTTCCAAAACAAAACATACACATTTTTGGGGATGGACGAACTTTACAGTCAGCAAAAAATGGATCAGTCAATTACTAACTGACTGTAACATAGCTTTTCAGCACAGTCTCCTGCAGAAAAGGCATTTCTAAATTTGATTAATCCCTCTTGCTTACACCAAAGGAGACACCCACTACTTTCAGATTTTTAACCTGTTCTCCTTGCCAAGAATAGGCTGTCTCTTACATGGTACCTTCTAGTAATTTCCCAGTCAATACTGAAATGCTGCAAGATGAGTAACCTACATTTCCCTTGGGGTATTTCTTCACATACCGCCTCATTAGGAACTATTGGATGATCAGCATGCATTTTCCTATTCCTAATTTCACCTTGCTATTCCAATCAAATCTCATTGCACCACTTCAAACTGCTCCCCTGCTCCATTCAGTGCTAATTTTGGTGTTTTTAAGACCCAGTGGATGAAACCCTGGAGCAGGGCTGCAGGGGTGAGCCAGGCTGGTGCTCTCCAAGCACTCCCAAGCTGGGTGCACATGGCTTTGCATGGAGCAGTGCACGGAGGATGGCAGCCATTGAGCAAGCAGCTGTCTGTCCCACAGCTCTGCTACATATGTTTTGAGAAAGCAAGTTATTGCTTTCAAGTATTTTTTCATTTGCTGCAAGAAATAAACACATTGCCCTATTAGCCCAGGCGGTGGCCGGATTGGTTTTTCGGGGCATGTGATTTTGCAGCAGCGTGTAGACGCACTCCTAAACTCAAAGCTCCAGAGAGGTGCCTCTTTGCCCTAATCGTGCTGACTACAGCATGTTTATCTTTCCCTGATATGCTATCTTCATCAATTTTACCAGCCCCCTGATGACTGCACACGTTGCTGTCCCCATGCATCATGCTGAGACCTGCTCCTGAACCAGGGCAGAAGGAGAAATTTGTCATCAACTCTTCCATTCGCTTGACAATAACACGGCCTAATATTTCATGAAAATGAAGTGCCCAGAGCACTCCTGATAGTTTACAGTTGTGATAAAGGACGGTCAGATGGATACTGTCAGCCATTAAACAGTTTGCAATCACAGAGCTCCAGAAAGAAAGCAAAGGCCTCTGGGCCCTTCTTGGTGTCAAATGTTGTGTCACCAGTGTAAAGGATGTTTCTAGGAGCAATTCCTTGTTGAATCAAGAAGTCGTCTTTTTTTTGCAAGCTTTCTACCTACATGCAAGCTTCCCTCATAATCTACGTTTGCTCTGAGACACTAATGCTGCTTGCTTTGCAACACAGAAAACTCAGACATAATTTTTACATTATTACACTTGATATATTTGCTCTCTCCTTTTTTTTTCTATCCAAGCACAGCAACAGCAAGCTGAGTCCCAAGTACCCATGGAGTGCTTCACTCAGTCACTGCAGCTCTGCCCCATACCTTCCTGGGCTTTGTGCTCCAAGAGACACCTGCCTGCCTGGCAGATTTTGCTGCCTTGCTCCCAGCTGCAGCAAAAGATGCCAAGAGGATCATTCCCAAAGATGAGACCCAGCAGCTTGCCACCTCGACCCCACAACATGGCTCGCAGCAGGGAGGTTACCTGTGTGTTTGGGGACACTGGGGCCAAGCCCTCAACTTCAGTCTTGACTTTGCTGCGTTTGTTAATTACTGGATTGACGGTGCTGCTCACAGCCGACTCACTGCTCTGCTTGCTCTAGGAAAAAAAACCAGGCAAGAAATGGCACTGGGGTTTGGGATGACAGACAGAGAGTGGCCAACTTCCTCATTAAAAATTAACTTAAAAATCAGTTAAGGTTGAGCTTCAGGAGTGGCAGGGCACAGCAGGGTTGGCCTGGGGTTCATATGAAAACCAGCCCATGTGGGTTTGTGCAAGGCGGAGTGATGCGAGAGGAGAAGAAGAATCAAGGGCAGCCCCAGCTTCTGCAGGCTCACCAGCAAGCTTGGCCTCGCCACTGCTGCTCTGTTTTAGGGGGATCCAGTCCATGGCATAGCCATCAAAGCCTTATACAACCCCCAGTCAAGCCACAGTTTTATTTCTCAATGTGACAAAATGATTTGTTGAGAAAAAGAATTCCTGGGGGGAGCAGGGGGCTCTGGTTATATGTGAGGGCTCTGGCGTGCTGTGTCCATGAAGGACTGTGTGTAATTTGTTAAGCTCTTAAAAAATAAGAATAACTTCAGGAGAAAAAACATCCCATTATATGTGCATAAAATTGGAACATTAACATTTTAAATTCTCTTGCTATTTGTTCAAGATTGGTCCTGCAAATTATTAAACAGAGGCAGAACTCCTGCCAGCCACATTATTTTGGTAGCCAGTTTGTTAGAAGAAAATAAAACTAATCAATCAAATAACCTGCAATAACAAACAGAGTTTGCACTGCAGCAGCCATGAGAAACCCTAAAACAATAAACCAGTCTTAAAAGTTCAGTATGATACAACTAAAACAACAATTTGAAATGGGTGTGACATATGGTGAAATAAGTCTTTGGGGAGAAAAGCAACTGCAATTGAGACTTCGAAGGAATGTAAGTGGAAAAGAAAAATGATTAAGAATGTGCTAGGCATAGTCACTAACTCAGTGCATGTGAAGGGCTTGTGCACACATACATATGCTTGTGTGCTCACAGGTATTTGTAAAGATGTATTTAAGGTGTGGGATTGCATTCCTAGTTTTCAAAATCTGGCTCCCGGTTTTGCAAAATTTAGCAGTAAAAACCAACAGCAGGGATGCATTGAGAGAAAACCTACTGAAAAAAAAGGAACAGTAAGTAAAATGGGAAGAGGTTCTACATAGGATGCACTTAGATGTTAAAGATTAAGACCATCATCGTGGTTCACACAAGTACAAAAACAGAAGGAAGGACTGGTGAAGATACTGAAGAAGCTTGGTTCACAGGTGTTTATTTTGCAAAACACCACAACAACTGATCTCACTCGATTTCAATAGGACATAATGTGTTCAAGGAGATTTCCTGCCTGGGATGACCTTGCATATCATGTTCAATACTTTGATAGACCAAGGCCTTTGGTTTCTGCATGGGTAGGTGCAAGGAAGGGAGATGGGCACAAAATTTGGCTGGGAGTAATTCAGAAACACTTGCCAGGGAAAAGAAAAACCAACATAAAGGGACAGCATGAGTAAAAACGAGAATTGTTAAAACTCCCACAGCCACCATGAAGGGAAGCAGCCCATGAAGAACATGTCTCCATTTCCACACGTGCCATGCAGGATGGCTGTGCCCACCTGGCTGGAGTCGGAGATGCAGTTGCTGTTGCTGCTGCTCTGTGCCGGTGATGGGTTCACGGAGATGACTGCCATGTGCTGCCGCGGGGGGAAGGTTGGGGATGGCTGGATCAGGGGAGGAGTGTGTCCGAAGGCTGAGCTCAGGCCTCTCTGCTGGGTCAGGATCTGCTGGTACGTCACGGGATTAAGTGGGTGGGGGAAGCTGAATGCTGGACTGCAGCAACAGGAGAAAGAAGAATGATGAGGAGCTATTTTAAACAATATTTATCACATTAGCTAGTGACTGGTTCAAGTTTGGCTTCTTGGAGACTCCAGAAGCCAGGCTGCAATGCCCAGCTAGACGCCTTCAATGCCAGGACAAGCCTGACCACCTGCTTTACTGCAAAGTCATGGTTTGTCTCACACATGCTTCGGCAAACTTGTGAATCATTTTGACCCAAGCATTAGACTTATTGTGATTTCTTAGCTTCCTATGTATAATAAAACAACAAAAGCCCTTGGCAGGGAGTGTGGAAGGGGATGGGACTTGGGCACATCTGGCTTTGCAGCTCCTAAGGCTCCTGGGTTTTCCCAGGCAGACCTCTTTTGCAGACTTGCAGCTTTGGGGTTATGCTAACTTGGATATGAAAAACAAGCATCACCTGGCTCACCTGGCACAGATTGCAGCAGGGATGAATAAGTATCCATTTAACATAGTCCAAAACCATGCAATTTACCCTGCATTCAGGTAAGGGGAGTGCTGGCTCAGGGGACTGCTGAAGCATGTCACCCTTCCTATGTAGGTCACTGGTTCATCTCCAATCTAGGTCAGCAGGGACCAGGAACACCACTCGTCCCTGGCTGTTTGGGGGGATAACTGGGGCAACAGGTCTGAGACAAGAAGCAGCAGTGGAGAGCAGTGGAAACAAAGTTCCGGTTTTGGAAAAAAGGGGTTCACTCCCAGAGGCAAGTCCATTAGGCACAGATAGAGAAGCACAGGAGATGCTCTGCGGTAACTCTAGATGTGTGATGCATGAACCACAGACACTCAGCCCAAAACCTGATTATTTGCCACCTTCAAGAAGCGGCTGTCCTGAGCCTTTACCCTCGTGGTATTTTCTTTCATACCACTAAAACTGCCCAGGGTGTGAGTGCTCAGAGAATGGGGCCATAATTAGAAACATGCTTAATCACCAAGTTTGCTTTTGGAGAGAGTATTTCATTCCTGCCCCTAAGATGCTGTTAAAAGAGTAACAAAAAAGTCTTTTCACACCAAATTTCTGGCAGTTATGCTGTTATATATGTAACCCATTTTACAAATTGTGATTTAGGATATATTTTTAGAACACCAAGAAGGGTTTCAAAATCTTTATTATTAGCTGATTATTCCCTTGGAGGCTAAAAGTTGACCATTAGGTCAGTCCCTGGACTCTACTGATTTGTTAAAAATACTAGACATTACTCTTAGTATCTGAGTATAATTTGAGATGCTACAGGTATGTGCAATGAATAAAAACAGGCAAAAAGACTAGAAAAAAAATATGATTACCAGATAGGAAGTTGCAATTTGTTTAAGTCAGCCTTATGTTCAATTTTACAGTCAATTTTTAAATTATGCTGCTGGATAAAGTAACTTACATAATTAATGTTACACTTACTAGTAACAACATCTCGGTTTTCCCCCCTCAAGTTTTAAGCATGCATAATCATTAAAACCCCTTGCTTTGCAACATCAGTGCTAATTAGATATAACATTTTTAACAGTTAAGTAATAAAAAGAATAATAACATTGTGAAACTTGGGTGAAGCAATCACAGTAGGAATTGACAACAGTCAGCTGCCTAATGTAAGTGCTTTTTAATTAAGATTTGAACAAAACTTTACTCAAGGGTTTAGATTTGGTTTAAATACGCTTTTAGAATTAGGCTCTTCTATCCACCCAGGCAACATCTTTTCTAAGAATGTGGGCCAATAATTTGGAGAATACTTTGGGGCAATCTCTTAAATCAGAGTGTTTCTTAACCAGTCCAACTGCTCACAATGAGCATTCTTTTTTGATAAATTTATTATCTGTTTCTGCTTGCAGGGAGGCATGATCATACAGTAATTACTGGAAACGTGGTAGCCAATAACCCCAATACTGACAGAAAAACCCCACCCCTTATGCCACAAAATATCCGTCCACATGCAAAACCAGATGGAGGCTTTGATTTACTACACCACACAGCCCTGATGCACAAAAAGCAGAGGTTGGGAAGAAGGGAAGGTCTCCCTTGCTGGAGGATCACCCCTTCTTTTGTGGGGATGGTTCCTCAGCTGGATAGACCTGATCCCAGAGCTTTACCTGATCGTCCCGGCAGATAAATGGCCATAGGAACCACTCGCCGCTGAACTGCTTCTGGAGTTGTTGATATATGCCACGAGAGAGTTTGGGGAAGTCCTGATCATTGTCTGGAGATCAATGCTGGCATCAGAGAGCGGGGAGATAGACAGGGCTCGTTTCCGGCTTAATCTTGGAGTCACCCGTGGGCTTGAAAACCGGGACACTGCAGGAAAGAGAGACTCTGTCAGGCAAAACCAGTGGGCTGCTCCCTTCCTGCAGGCGGGCTGTAAGTGCTGAGAACTGCTGCACTCATGACTGCTGCAGGATGTTCAGGACCCAGGAGCAGCGCAGGGACCAACTGCCCTTTGATGGGAGGTTTCCTCTCTTCTGGATGCGGAATGACAGGGGTCAGGCAGCACCATGAGCGCCCACTTACTTTGCTGTCCTCAGGGGATACGGAATCCTGTCCATCACCCCCTTTCATAGGCACTAAATTAACTTAAAATTAAAATGGAGAAGGCCCTGCAAGGTTTCCCTGAGCGCAGCCGTGCCCGTTGATGTGGTGTCAGGAGCAGCAGGCCAGGGGAGCTGTGCATCCAAGACGGGGCGACCATTGCAAATGGTGGGTGTGTGCCTGCATGCAGGGGGAATGGGAACCAAACGAGCATGAGCACAATGCTGACCATCCAATTAATGAAGGAGGCGAGGCTCCAGAAACCCTGAAAGTAAATTAAGAGTTTTAAGAAAACCAATTTGGCAGCTCGGGCACAAAGTTCAAGCTCTCCCACTCTGAGGGGACCTGCCAGTGCCTGGACCCTATTAGCAATTGTCAATCATTCAGGCATGAAGTAATTTCCAACCCTGCCAGGCCCATTTATGGATCTGCAATACACTATGGGTTACTACTGTACAAGTTTGGCATCCCTCAGTGTTTTGGCACTGCTAACTGGAACGACTGACTTCACCCAAAGGAAACTCTGCCCAGGCCTGACCCACCTGCAGATCTCTGGGGTGGCATGGACAGCATTTGCAGATGAGCCATATCACAACATTCCCCAGTACCAGGGTACCAGATCCAAACCCTTGATGGAATGACTTATCCCTCCAAAGCAAGTAGTATTTGGGTTGTGTATTTTAAAAAAATAAAATTCTAAGGGTAAAATATAGCACTTGGCAATGAGTCCTGGCTGGTAATCGCTGCAATCCACCCAGAGGTGTAGGAGGGCTCTGCTGCTCCAGTTCCTTCCCTTGATGAGCACAGCAATGTATCATCACCTGACTTTTCCAGTGGTGGTCTCCCCAGAAAGTGTCCTATGGGTATATCCTATTAAACATTGTGAATAAAACAATAAACTGCCCAGACACGCAATATGAGCCATTTTCCTCTAGCTGGTTGAAGGCACTGATTTTGATTGCATATCACCAAATACAAGCCTGGCACTTTGCAAGAGCATGAACTTTCCATCCTGATGACAGTGCTGGTATGTGAGAGGGTGAATGGGATATAGAAGGAGTTAAAATATATCCCGCTGGTGTGATCAAACAGTTCCTTGATTTGTGTTGGCTCACAGAAGTCTGTGTCAACATTTCCCTGAGACCAGTGGCTGCAGTGTCCCAGTCTCCACATGACTCGCTCATGCACCAAAGTGGCCGTGTCATTACCACGCCTGGGTGCTGTGTAATCGGTGGGGTTTCGTATCACCATCCTCTTAGTACTCATAATGACCCTCACTGCACAAGATAAATGACTTGCCCAAGTCCCACTGGAAATCCAAGACTAAGTCGGTACTTAAACCAAGCACTCTTTTGACTTTTGTCCTATATCTAAGAAGCTTCAAGAGTTTTCAGATGCAATGCCTTTATTGAAATACTGACAAATTGGGAATTTCTCCTAAAAATCAATTTATTGTATATATGTTGAACACATTCTTATACTATTTTGTATAACTACATTGTACGGCCTCACAGGGCAGAGAGACGCTAGAAAACATGACTCAAAGATCAGGCAGCAAACAGAAAGGGCAACAGTCTATGAAGACCTCTTTGTGAGCGTTAAAGATGTCCCATGATTTGGAGGGACTAGGCTCAAACTACCCTAAGGCTTGCAGCTGGGAGACTCTAGCCCTGAGTGGCACTTCCCTGGAAGCTGGAAAAGATGCAGCCACTTTGCAGAGGCACTGTGGACAAAACCAAACTGAGCAAATGAACTTCCCTCAGCAAAGGCTGGCCTGAAAGACTGAAATGGAGAGTTCCCAAACTTCACATCTGGTTCCTGAAATCTGAGCCCTGCCAGAGCCCTGGACCAAACAACATGAAGGTTGCTTGGGTCTAGATCACAATGGTCCTACAACCTGGAAAGACCTGGGTGCTGTTCCCAGTCCTCCCCAGCCTTGAGCAAGTTGCTGCTTCCTTCTGTGTCCCTATTTCCCAGTGTCATCTATTTAGATGAGCTCCTTTAGACAGGGCTTGTATTTTATTCTGTACGTACTGCACCAAGTGCGATGGGGCCCCATCTCAGATGAGTAGTCAGTGTTTCTGTCCTACAAATAATATGCGTCTTTCCAGATATAGAAATTGTTTCCTGCATTTGCATTCCCACAATCTCCTCCTTCTCTAACAGAAGGAAGCAGGCCAGATTTGACAGTCATATTTATCTCTGTTATTCCCACATCTCAAGGGAGATCTGTTTATTAATGTGCCACTTCCCTTGATAAATTACTAAATAGAAAGAAAAGCCTTGTACTCATTTCTCGCTGTTCCTTCACATGATTTATGCCCACAATGCTGGATCAGCCATTGGTTCCCATTAATTTGCAGAGAGAAGAAGACCTGACGTACAACACAAACCTGGGTTTTAGCAGCGCAGACGGCGTGGGCACCCCTCCCTGCTGCACACAGGTATGTCGTTTTTTCCCCATGTAAAACTCTGCGGGAAGCTGTCAGATTTTCAAGCTCACCTGGGAATTCTCCAGCCTAAACCCAGTAATATGCATTGTGTTAGTGTCCACTCTAATTTAGATCCTGCAAGTACTGTGGACTATCTGAAATGTTTGATAGCTGATCCAATAGCTTGGGCTCATGCTTTAAACAAAAGCCTCTTAGGTCTTGCAAGCTTCCACAGAAAGCTGTGACCTAAAATTGTGCTATGGATGAACAATTCCTCTCTTCTTAATGACAGCCTGCCCAAGGTGCCTGGGAAGAGAATTGTCTGGGAAACGGAAGAGGAGTTTAAGCACGTGAAGAAATGCTCACTAGTGCATTTATGAAGAGAGAATATTTTCAAAATTATTATTCAAAAGCAGATTAACAACACTGGGATTGTTCTAAATAATAAAGTTTGCCTGACCTGAATCTCCTGATCTGAGGACATGGAGCACAAATGTTAAATGGTACCAGGCAGCAGCACTGGTCAGCATTTGTGTAGCTGTACATAGCAAGGTGTTCAACACAGGCTGATTGACAGCCACTGGGGCACATAAGTAAAGTCCTCTGCTGCAAGAGGTTCAGTGTTGTCTCAAAAGAAAAACCACACACAACTGCTTCAGCAGGGACTGTGATCAGAGAAGTAACTAAAGGTGGGATCCATTTTTCAGACACACAGATGGAAAGCTTTGGGAACATTTATCACTAACACACCTCTCTCCTCTCCCCTTTAAAAATTGCTGACTTCTCAAAATGAACAGGGTTAGTTTAACAAATTTTTTGATGTTTGGAAAATATGTTGGGGGAAGTTCCCAAACTGTCAGGATACCCACCTTCAACACTCTTATAAGGAGAAAAAAGCTTGGCATTTTTCCTGTTGTTCTAGAAGTTGTGTTCAGAAACCTAAAACATCATAGGTTAACATGATTTTGAAGCAGTCACACATTGAAAAAAATGTAGGAAATTATTTCAAAATTCATTCCACTCCGCTACCAGTACTTCAGTTATTAAAATTAATTTCTCTGTGCCTCTTATCTCAGATGGAAATCTTTCTTACCTTCAGTTGTTTTCCCTTGAATCCTACTGAGATACAGAAAAACCTCTTTTTTGTCACCCAGGTCCACAAAGAAGTGATGGGCCAAAGCCCATGCAGCAAAACAAGCAAAAAAACAACTTTATGAGACCTCTGTATTGCTGTCTCCTCTGGTGTTTGATAGCATTTTCTGCCAAGTAACTTCTACAGCATCCCCAACATCTACAGTGGATGGTGGCTGTTCTGCATCTGCTACTTCTGTGTCTCATCTTGAAAGAACACCTATTAAAGCCATCAGGTGCTTTCCATGGACTTTGGAACATGGAATAACTACAAGTTTAAAAGCTGACCTAGAGACATGGTTATTTAAGAAATCTCATCTTTACTTTCAAACTAATTCTTTTGCACTTTGAAAACACAGAATACAGATGCAATCATTTTTTGGACATACTAACATCTTGGGTTTGATTTCTTAGGTGTATATTAAAAAAAATTAGTTCTGAATGGAAAAAATCTGACTTAGTTTTTATTTTTCCAGATGCTAAAGATACCTTCTTAAAATTAAAACTGTTTCAGATTTCAAGCAACAACAAAAATATTCTTTGGCTTGGAGTAAGACACAGGAAAAAAGACTGTCCCCTTCTTCCTCCAAGTCAGGAGAAGTGAACTGGTGAATGGAAGGGTAGAGCACAGGCTGAGCCCAAACCTTTGGCCATTGGTGGCAGCATTGTGGATGGCAGCTCATGGAGGACAATAAAAAATTTACCATAGGCCTTTGACCCTGGTGCCTCTCCTTGCAGAAAGTCAATTCCAGATACATTTTAGAGTGTTTTAACTGTTGTGCACTGGTTTTTACTTACCATTTCACACACAGACCCAGATATAGTGACTGTCACAGGCTCAGGTCTACATGCTAGAGAATAAATATAACTCACATATTTTAGGACATCTTTCAAAACTGCCTGGAGTAACTTTTCAGCAGAAAGGTTCCTGACTTTACAGCTGCACTGTCTTTTCAGGGTAAATGTAAATGTCACCGTTCACAAGCAAAAGCCATTTCTCTCCTGATGTGTGTGTGTTTAAATATCTAGTTTTCGAGTAACATTGGCAGTGTCAGCCTGGTCCCACAGACAACTTAGAGCTGGGAGGAAAGTCCAGACTTCTTTGCTAGAAGGCAGAGTATCCTTCGCACTTTCCTGTGGTGCCTATGAATTATCACATCCACAAGCTGCTCAGAAACTGGGATACTCCTCCCAAATGTAATTAATCCACAACAGGTCAGTGATGACCAAATGGTCAGCTCATACACATTGCAGCTTGTGGACTAACTCCTGTGCCTGATCCCAGTGCCCAAGGGCAGGATCCGACCCTGACTCATCTAGGAGGTGGGAGCAGAAGTTCCTGCTCTGATCGCTTCTGTGGCCGTGGGCCATCAGAGGGATTCTGCAAGAGATGTTTTTTTCTGGAGGGAGAATTCAGACCTTATGTCACACTAGAAATAGCGGCAGCAAAGCCCTCCTGAAAGGAAAAACCAGGCATTCAGTGGGAGCTCCTTCGAGGCTCCTTCAGGGTAAGGAAATCTCAGGCAACTCTTTACAGACAAGCATGTTGCTGTGTTGCTGTGATCTCGACTGCACAGGGTCATCAGGGGAATCTACTCCCTAACACATGAGCCTGTAAGGCACATGGACTGCAGATGGCTCACACCGTGCCTACCTCACTGAAACCCAGCCAGAGCCACTGCTTCCCCTGCATCCCCTGGCCAAGCCCCAGGACAAGTATCGTGTTATCAAAATGGTCCCTCTTCCTCACCATTCACCAAGGAAACTCCATCCAAAGTATACAGAAATATCTCCCCCGCTCTCATCATCAAATTAAATCCAAGAGCCCCAAAAAAACACAGGATGGTCCCTTAATCAATAAGTGACAATAAACTACAAGCACTCTTTGTGTAACCAGTTCCTTATTCCCCTCTCTCCTTCTGCCGAGGCAACACACCTCTTTTTTAGACTGCAGCAGATGCTGGACATTTGTTCTGGCACCAGACACTGTTCTGGGACCCTTCTTTCTTCCCTCCCCAGGCTGATCAACTTTGCAGTTCAAGGAATACTAATGCTTCACTCAAATCCTCGCTGAAAGACAAGGCTGCATTCTTCTACTCCCAGTCCACAAGGTAACTGTTTAGTCGAGCCAACTTGCATATGTAAATTGAATTCTTTAGAAACCAGAGTGCAGCAGGATTCCAGACACAGCACTTATGGGGTGCTCTGGGACTTTTTCTCTCTTCTGCACATATTTTTCTGGGGAGGAAAACAGCACTGCTGGCTAGAAATGGGTGGGAAATTGTTTCCCATTCTCTGAACCTTTTCTGAGATTTCAGCAAGTTTCCATTCTGTGCTGGGACAAAGAAAACAACAAAAAAAATAGGTCTTTGAGAGTTTTTAAGGAAGTGACTACAGGGCATGCTGTCTGCCCAGAGTAGCCAACAGCTGGCTTGTTGGGAAGTCATCTGTGATCCAGCACATCCAGCCTGCAAACCCAGGGCTGCTGGTCCCTCCAGCCCCAGGGGAAGCACTTCCTTTCTAGGTCAGCATGAGGCTCGGGTCTCTGCTTTTGTCCTGATGGAGCAGTTGCTCCACATGAACCTGCTGGAGAGAGTCCTGAGCTCACCTCTCCCGTCCACGTGCCTGCCAACTGCAATCACTACCGGACTGCACTGCCAGCCCTGCTCCTTACCCTTCTTGGCTATTAAATCGTTTCCTTCAAGCAGAAAGGCTCCCACAACATGGACTGAAAGAGGCTGGTGAAGCTGAATCACTGTTAGATTTGAGGAAACAAAGTCCTGCTTAATGATTTGCCCACATCCCAGACAATGCTGGGCTGAACAAAGCATTTTCCACTTAAACTGATGATTGTAAATCAAGACATTTGTGACTACCTGGCATCAGGCAGCAAAACACAGGGTAGAGATCCCCCCCTCTAGTTCCAGAACTGGACAAAATGCAATGACAGCACTGCAGGGTCATCCCTGCTACTGGTAACTGTTGCACAAACACATCTATACAGCCTTCCTGACATGAGGAACTACCTTGCACCTAACCGGCCTTCAAGATGCTTTTTTCCATTCCCTGACTCAGCATGGACAACCCAATCACACTTTCAAAGCTGTGCAGGGATGGATTTAAAGATGATCTCTAATTTCCACCCTGGCCATAAGACTCTTATTCCAAAGATCTGGATCTTGTTCCTAAAGCTGCCACTACTCCACTCAGTGATCTCCTTTCTCTTTGTGGTCTCCAGTGATGAAATGGCTTTGCTGTGTATAGCACTTTCAGATCTGCTGAGGTACAGGGCTGTAACAGTAGCAGCATCAAGTCAGTCTGGATAGACTTGTCTTGAGAGAAAATGGCTCCTCCTGCAGGGCTGAGGGCAATGACAGGAACCCTTGTGCCTAGGGGAAAAAACAGCTGGAAGTACTAAACATGCTTAGAAAGTTGTAGCCATCTCCAGGGTCTTCCTGTGTCCCACCAGTCTTTCCTGCCCCAGGGATGATCTTGCACAACCACTCCGTCACCTGGAATAATCCACCATGTAGCACTACTAAAACAGAAATGCAAAAGATTGTTTTGATCTGGTGAATAGAATTTGCAAATAGTACCAAACACCCATCAGCAACATTGTGGCATTGGAAAGTGATTAACTTTTGATTTGAAAGTATAGGCTTTCCAGAAAATCGGATTAAGTCTGGATTCAAACTCCACTCTTGGATTTCAAGTCCCTGTTTGGATAAGGAAATGGAACAGGAGAACTAACTGAAGGGTTGTTTAGTCTTCACTGGAACTGGCCTGAACACCCCAGCAGTCTGGTACGTAAAACTTAAACCTGGTCTACTTTGGTGATTTAACTACTTGTAGCTGCACACTGAAAACCCAGCAGAGATGCAGCTCTGGGCAGCCCAGCACAGTCACCATGTGAACACTCAGCAGACCTGGCACAGGAATGGCACCAACAAGCTCCAGCTGACACTTATATCCTATTACTTTTCCTGACCTTAGACATGTGATGGAGTGAAAACCACTGACAAAAAACATGAAGGCACTGAGAAATTCTCCAAGAAATGCAATTACAGGAACCAGAAAGGCCCAGGTATGCGTTTGTGGAAGACCTACCATACCTAGTGTCTATGGCTCCCATGGACTGACCTGCAGATGTCTGGAAGCGACGTGACACTGAATAGGCCAGATTTAATATATGCTTATCTCCTGCTTTTTCTTTTGCAGGTGCCAGTGTTATCACAGGTGAATGATGGTGCTGCATGTGGTTTAACAAGAGCTACCTGCATTTTCAGCAAACTAATTCTTGTAAAGTTTCTATGTTCCCGGGCTCCCTGGGAAGAAAAGGGCTCTCTGAATGACAGATGCAATGAGGTGGTGACTCACTGGGGGTTTATGCATGCTACTGATATTCTTGTCTCAGAAAAACACCATAAGAGGATGCTTTATTAAATTATCTGTTCAACTATTTACTTAGGCCCTGCTGATTTAAATTTTTGAAATAACTTTCTAAAAAGAGAAGGAGACACTGGCTCCTCATCCAGCATTTCAGAGCCATCCATTTTACTCTCTGCCTTAATAATGTACAATTCTCTGTTTTCTCCAGGCGATGGATAAACCCAGGCACATGGACCAGAGACTGATACTGGATTGGTGCTCCTTTACACATTCTTAAAAAGTAGCCTCTCATGTCACATTCTCATAATGTTTGGAAGCTTCCATCTCATACAGAACATGTGAAGGCCCAGAAAAAGCTTTCCAGTTAATCACCAACAAAGCTTTTCCAAAAGATCATAATAAATGCTTGGTGAGCCCTGGCTCTGCAGTGAATCACAGTTATAAGCTTGGCTGCATGAAACCAAGACCTTTGATACATGATTCACTGCAGAGTTGTTTTCAGGAGAAGGCAAATAGTATGAGAGTCTTCTGCCAAGGAGAATATCTCAGTACCTCAGATAAAGATTGATCTTCAGCAAACCAGAGGATGAGCATCTTGGTGTGCTGGGAGCCAGCCTGTACCACCATGAAAACCGTTGTGTTTGCTTCCCTCACTGGTTGTTTATCTGGCACTTCAGTGAGGCACTGCTGGTCAGAGATGGACTAATAAGGAGGCAAGGAGGAAGGAGTCTTGTCCACGAGCCCGAGGAGAACTTGGCAGGGCTTATTTGCACCCATCTGCTATAACCACAGGCATTAACCCTTGAGAGGGAAGACAGAGCAGTCTTACTGACCAGTTGCTTTGTAGCAGAGATGCCTGGGATATATTTTGAGTGTTAGAGGGCAGGATGGTACCAAGGAGCATGTGCTCTCTCTTTCAGACTGGAATCCAGGTTCCAAATTAATCTAGGAATTGGCAGCACAAAATCACTGTTCAAGTAAAACCTCTGCAGCAGCTGCAAGTGGGAAACTGTTTTTCCATTAGAAATATCTGTAAGCTCCCATCACTGAACAGCCAGAACAGCTTTTATCATTCTAAACCAGTCACTTTATGAAGCAGCAAGACCACAAAGTCTTTCATCTTAAAAGCTCAACAACAGAAACTTTGAAGCGGTAATGAAACGATGCAGATCTCCACTCCAAAAATTATAATGGTCCACAGGCAAATCCAAAGACATCCCAGGAAACAGAAGCCGAATCTGAAAGTTGAGCTAAGACTTCTCCTTCTTGCAGCAGAAATAATCCCCAAACTGCCCTTTGTAATATACGTACAACTCCAGTTCTTGCAAGATGTAGCATGAAGTGAAGGAAAGACATTTCTAACAGCTCTAAAAATCATTTGGGCCTCAGATACGCTTCCAGATATACTCTAGCCAGGGCAGCAGTCAGGCCACATGGGTGACTCAGCACCACAGTGCCTAACATGATTTTATTTCTTCTTCATTTAGCCATAAGCTTTCTGGGTTTATAACACTCAATGCTATTACAAATACCACAATCCTGCTTTTTCTATTTCCTTCATGAAGTACTATTATATTCTTTCCACTGTGTCTCCCCATTCAGATATTTTCTCTCCTTGTGGACCTGAGAGGTCCCAACCAAGACGAGAAGTCCACCGTGCCTAGCACGGCTTAGCATGGACATGGCCTGCCTTCGCCCCAGACACCAAGCAGGAAAAACACGGGGTGGGATGGGGAGCTGGAGATGAAGCTTGTCCCCAGGCATGCTCCGGTCACCCATGGCCAATGCAGCAGCAGGACAGCAGCAATGCCCAGCTTGCTGGACCAGCCCATCTCCTACCCATGCTGCAGCCATGCCATCCTCCCTAAGAGACCAGGATGTACCTATTTTTAATTATGTATATTTTACATATATCTGTGGAAGGAGGTGACCTTTCGAGCCAAAAATTACAGTGCAGCACCCAAAGGTTCCAGCAGGGCAGAGTGACTACATACAGCAACCTCCACCTGAAAGGCAGTCCCATCCATCTACCCCAAAAATTCAGCTGTGCCAGGAAGAATGCAAGCTGCTACTCACCATCAACGGGGCTGAGGTAATCATGGAGGTGGGCTGTGCTGGCTGCTCCCCCGCCCTGCATGAGGAGGTCCCCATAGGGGTTTGGGTGGCTGGCCATCAGTGTCATTTGGTGGTAGTAGTCAGCGGGGTTGGCTCCTGGTGGTGGCGGGGGCAGCCCGAAGAGGCCTCGTTCCTTCAGATGCTCATGAGCCACTGTTGGAGCCGCAGGCAAGGAGAGAAACATGGGGGGAAGGTTTCCACCGTAGTGTTAGACCTCGGAGCTGACGTTGGCGGCCCCGTCTCCCCCCACGCCCCCCGCCAGCCCCAGCCGCACGGCTCCGTGTAGGGCGCGTGTGACGTGCGCTTGGGCGTGCTTCTGCGGACAAAGGAGACCAGGCTGGGGCCTCTGCATTCCTCCATTTCCGCAAATTTATAAACAATCTCTCGTTCCCCCTTCTAATAATCCTCCCGTTCGGACACAGCCAGCACCCCTGGGAGGGGGGAGAGGGCCCAGGCTGCTGACAGCAGTAACCCTGTCAGCATTAACATCCCTGCCTATTAGGAAGGAAAGACAAATGCAGCCCAGTTCCCGATAGCAGCGTGAGGAAATTAAAGCCAAGGTCTAATGCATAGAGCTAGGTTTAGTGTCTGGCAGCATAAAACCATTTTGGCTGCCAAAGCCAATTACACTCACTTTCTCCCAGCAGTAATTTTTCAAACCTGCCTCCCCACCCGCTTGCCCCATTAACTTATTTACCACCACCTTAAACAAAAAGAAAAAAAAGAGGAGGACAAGGAAAGCAACCCAAAACACAATGCCTTTCTTCCACAGCAAACAATGAAACTGGTTTTGGAAGGAGACGACAGGGCAGAACACACACACACATCAGCCATCAGACCTCTCTGTGGCGGGTGCCTGAGAGCTCAGATGACGTTTTGGGGGAGGGAAGAAGACATATCCATGTCCCCATCACTATAGTGATGTTGTTTTAGCCATACAAGATAGTTTTATGCTGCCAGACACTAATCTGGGGCCTTGTTGCTCTCTGGTGTGCTTTCCTTTTCAGCATTAAAGGGCTGCTGGCCCCTGCAGCAGCCTGGGAGCTGAGGGATGTTGGAGTTTGCTGTGCATGCAGAGACCAGGTCCCTAAACCCCAGCTATTCCCTGGGCACTGAGACAGCCACTGGCAACTGTGTAATGAAGGTCTTCTTGATGAAGTAAGGCATGACTTAGACCTTGCCAAGTGAAAGCAGCATTGTGCATTGTCCCCTTTCCCTGTTGGATGTCTTTGTCCCCAGCTCCTCAACATGAGGTTTGAAGGGCTCAGAGAGCATGGTCACCCCTGCCTGCACCCAGCACCAGCTTCACATACATCCTTGCCTTCTGTGAAGGCTGCTGCAGGGCAGCTCAGGAGTAAGGAAGAAGAAAACATGGCCCCTCGCCTTCACTCAGAAGCCACCCTGACCCCAGACACAAAGCCAACAGGGGATAACCCAGCTGGCATTGTCTCCTCTGCAACATCAGTCCCAGCCAGGCCAGGCAGACAGAACAATGGTGACCCTCTCTGGGGAAAGCTGGGCTCCCAGTAGAGACATAAGAACAGGGAAGCTCCTAAGAGAGAAAGAGAGTGCTGCAGAAAGGAACGTACTTTAAGCAAAATATTTATAATATGATCCAGCAGTAATAGCTATTCTCACGCTCTGCTTTCTCAGTGCGATGATGCAAAACAAATGTGTAGTTAAAGGGGAAAAAAAAAACAACAAAAGAAAAGGAGACAGCTTTCCCACTTCAGAGAGCAGCTGCGGAGCCTTTGCAGCTGTAAATCCCCGGGTTTTAGGGAATTTCAGTCCTGGTGAGCTACAAAATCGCTGCAGTACCAGTAGCACAGTGTCTTACCATCGGCAGGACTGAGGCCTCTTGCAGCAGAGATGACGGAGAGTGTGGGGCTGCTGTGCACAGAGCGGAGGTAATGCTCCATGTGGGGTGCCACGTAGGGGTGTGGTGGGCTGAAGGGCGACTCGCCAGGCCCGGCGGGGTGCGGAGACAGGCGGATGAGGGAGATGTCGGAGATGACAGGGCTGCCACTCAGAGGAGGAGGCCTGAGAAGGAAACAGACACTCTGTCACTCACAGCCACCCAGAGCAGGCACAGCTGCTTGCCACCCTTCTCTGTCCTGCCCCACCGCCCTCGCCCACAAGAGAGGATTTCAAGCACATAGTGGGAAAACCCTCCCTTCTTGGCATATGCAGAGTCTTAGGCTCCCAAGCTTCCTGTGGACATGCACCAGTATTGCACTAAATACGTATTTGTGCAAGGTGGTTCACCCCAACTGGGCTGCTGTGGAAAGGAGCACGAGCTGCTTTAAGCAGTGCCTGCACATAGAGGAGGCATGGAACACACCCTGTGCTAGAGATCCCACCCCATCTCCTTGCACCGGGAAGCTGGCCACACAAAGATGTTTGAAGCAAACCTGGGGTTTGCAAGCTCTTCGCTACCCCTGAATATCCAGATGTTTAGTGCTGCCACGTGCAGAAAGCCCTGGACAGGGCAATCTGTGCAAGGATGGAAAAGTTGCAAGGAAAACTTATGTGATCTTGAGCTGTGCTTTGCTGAGCCCAGCATGCATGGCTTGGCCCGTGCTGGCGCAGCAGCCCCACCTCCTGCGTCCATCACGGCCAGCACAAACCTCCTTGACAGGTTGGTGGTATGGTTCAGAGGGCAAAAGTTCATGAGAGGTTTTACTGCATGCTTTCTGGGGGCCGCCTCCCTTAAATCCCTCAGATCTTCCTCAGGCCAAGTGCTACCTGAGAATAAAGTCAGTAAATGATGAGGGATCAGCAGGTAACAAAAAAAAAAGTCACATGCCTGTTTCAGTGCTTAAGCAGTTTTTTGAACGGTGAACAAGGACAGAAGAGAAAGTCTGCGGACTTCTCCTAGACACGTGCCCTACTGTACCCTCCAGCCTCTTAGATAAACTGCAGAGGGTGCAAAGGAGAAAAAGTTACTCACCCTGACCTGAGAAGCAGAAAATCTGAGCTAGACACCAAACGAGGCAGAGCTGTCATTAGGCAAAACAAAAGAGCAAAATCTGCTTTGTATTAGCTCTCTCTGTACTCACAGACTGCTGAAAGCAGGGCTGGTGTTGACACAGAGGTCACAGCAGGGACAGCATTCGTCCCTGGCTGGGTGCTCTGGCAAAGCTGAGGGAGATGGATGTGCACCCTGTGGAGCTGAACCCTGGGCACAGAAGACAACAGGGATTTGGAGGTCAGGGATCTGGGACGTGGGCTGATCTAAGGGAGGGTATTACAAAGGTCCTTCCCTAAGACTATCCAAATATGCCTTTAGTGAGTACGTGTAAGATCTGTCTCTCCATGCATAGACAACCACAAACATGATGGTCTGAGCAGTCTCGACACGCCACCAGCACCTCAGAATCTCAGTCCCGCCCTGCCTTATCAACAGTTCAGGTGCATTTTAATTTATTTGTAATACTTGCATATCAACAAAACCACACAGAAATGTAATATAAGCTTTGCAGACTTATTCAGCAGTTTAATGAGCATGTTTGTCTTTGTTTGATCTTCTGTGTGTTTCTCTGTCTTTCTGATAAATTAGTAAACCTTGTGGCTTTTTGAACACTTTCTGCTGATGGGTAGTAAATTAAATGCTTTCTGAAATATTTATAGTTCAAAGTACTTTCCTGTAGCAATACACTCTGTGGCTTGGTGGTGTGAAATACCATCACACATAAAGGCTTTGGGGAGATGCACAGCCACCAAAACAGGTGGCTCATCAGACTCAGGCCGAGATTATGCCAGAGGAACACCCACCAGCATCGACCCTGTTTTCTTTCATGACACTGAAAGACAAACTGATGATGGCATGGCTATTTCAGACCTCATAACATCCCCACCTGTGTTGCCATGGCCTTCCATTACCAAAATTATGGGGTGACCAAAGTCACTCTCTAGTGCCTCTCGCCATGATGTCAGCCGTGGCGGCGGCAAGCTCAGGAAGCTGAAGCCGAGGCCGCCGGGGCTGGTTTCTGTCGAGGCTGCTAATAAAGGCATCCAAGCACGGAGCCGACCAATTTATTTCTACCGGGGAGGAGGGAGAAGTGAATCAAAGTCTCTGTTCCAGATTTAGTTTCAATTCATTTCTAATAATCTCCACCGCCTCATCTGGAAAAAATGAAACAGGATTAAAAAAAATGATGTCATTAAGAAAACATCTGACT
Organism: Pomatostomus ruficeps; assembly: GCA_013400735.1. Taxonomy (NCBI): domain Eukaryota; kingdom Metazoa; phylum Chordata; class Aves; order Passeriformes; family Timaliidae; genus Pomatostomus; species Pomatostomus ruficeps. Next base: position 192,597 of record VYZT01030654.1, on the reverse strand, counting down.
AATTTTTCTTCTGACGAAGACTTAATATAAGTGAGGGGCAATGTAAATTAAAAGCAGCCCCAATCTTCCCTGGGCCACAGAGTCTGCCTTAATACATAAGCCATGAAAGAAGTTTTCTTACATATACAATAAGTTCCCTCTTTCATCAGTACTCACAGCTTCTCCCAAAAGGGTTGTGAACTTCTTTGATGCAGTCCTGGAACTATGTATTACCAGGTTTACGAGCCTTCGGAGCCTCTGCTGATCAAACTGTGGGGCCGACATCTAAAATGCGTATAACAATATGAAGGGTTTGCTGTTCATTTTCTCTGTGCTAAATTGGGCAGAAATGCTGGAGTCCCTCCGAATAGGAAAACTCCACCCTGTACAAAGAGGTAACACTGGGAAAAAGATCAAGAATTTCCCCAAAATGCATGCAGCTGGAAACCCAGCTGGTGTTTGAACATGAAGTTGGCCCTGTGCACAAAGACTGGGCTAGAGAGTAGGCAGCTCCTTAAAGCCTGTCCTTGCTCATTGTTCCATCTGTGGACTAGGACAGCCGTACTCTCATCAAAGCCTGGCTTCTGTGAGCCCTCCCAGGCAGGGATCACTTCTCACTGTTGTACCCCATCAATGCTAGCAAAACAACATCCCACAGTACAGCATGTTGCAAAATAATGTGGCTTCCAGGAGCTGCCTACCACAAACAACTCACTTAGCCAGGGACATCCTCTGCTCCTAAGTCCCCAAAAGTTTGATTATTTTCCCACTTTTTTCCCAGTTTCATTATTTCTTATCCCATCCCAAAGTCCCACATTGAGCCATTGCACTGGCACTGCAACTACACAGTGAGAGGCAGCTATACCCCCACAGGTCTGCTCCTTTCAGAGAACCATCACATCCTGCTCTTTAGAGGCAGTGGATGAGAGATGAAGGAGTGCTGGGGGAAGGCAGCTCTGTCCTCATGCCTAGCTCACATGCAGGGCATGTAGGGCTCTCCATGCCCATGCCCCAGACCCTGCAGTGGAACAATGTTCAGCTTGGTGTGGTGAACCAGCCCATGCAATGAAACCATGGTTCCAGAGCTGTGTTCTTCAGCCTGTCCATAGAGTTCCCTGCGCAGACCTCTGGTATCCATACCACTCTCTGCTTCTTTCCTGGATCCCATGGATAGCATGAGGAAAACACCCCACCACCTGAGGAAGAGCTCCTGGCTTTGCTGAACACAATGCTGTAAAAATGTCGCTGTCTGTAGTGAGTTGAGGGATTTCACCTGACCACATATATATATCTGGAGAAAGTGGGATTCTGGTTTTCAAATAGGCTAAGGGAATTGGGTGTCCAAACGCCATTAAATTTAATGTGAGCCAGGGGCCTGTTTTCCCCGCGGCTCCAGTGAGAAGCCCAGGCTCTATAATTAATACTCAGGACTTGTAGAGCAATTTGCATCTCTGACAAAGCACGTGAGCCTGGATTCATTTCCTCCCCCACCCAGGAGAGGCTCTTCCTTTGCTGCTCTATAACAGAGGGAGACACTGAGGTGTGGGAGACATTACCTGATGCCATCTAAGGGCTGCAGGGCCTCATGGTCATGTTGGGGGCATACAAAGCTTTACAGAGCAGGTCTTTACCAGTGCTGTGAGTGACCCCTCTGGGAGAGCAGAAATCCTGGCACAATTTGCCTGGCTCCAGCTGCCTGCAGAGCAGAACTGTGGGGCAGCGGTAACACGTGACAACAGAGGAGCACAATCAGCGAAAGGAGAGATACCAGCATCTGAGACATGACACACACTGCCTGTGGGACACTGGGAGACTTCTGGTGGTTTCCCAGGAGCTGGTCACTCCTTAACAGTCCTTCACTGGGGAAAAGAGATCTGCTTAATTTTCCTGTCTCTTGGGTTTTACTGAAAGGAGTGACAGCTTGTCTGAAGCTCTACAGTCTCATCACAAAGTCTGGGGGAAGGAACTGGTAGTTTCCTTTGAAAACCAAGGCAGAGAAACCTCAGCCCCTGGTTTTCAGTGCGGCAGAACACTGTGTTCCTGTGTGTGCCTCGGAGCCTGGCATATGCTCATCTTCAATGCTGCTGTTGGATGCAGTGCTGAGAAAGAATCCTCGTGATCCCACAGCAGAGGAGCAGCATCCTCTCTGAGGAACTAGGCTGGGCTCCTGGGTAGGGAAAACTTCAGAGACTGGCAAAATCAGTGCTGACTGCTTTGAACAGGGCCTTGGGATGACTTTTTCCTGCTTTCCCTCTGTGGACATGCACCAGCAATCCCAAAATCTTGCATGGTGGAGATGTGGCGATATCTCGCCGCTGCTGTGAGTCCGCAGCCTCTGCAAGGGGCACTCAGCAATGAATGTAACAGTTAAAGAAGTTGCACATTTCTGAAATAATCTCCACCAGTTATATAAACCCCAGAAAAATGCGGACAATTACCAAGCACTAACATTCCACGACTAGTCTAAATTAATACTTATGTGACAAATAAATTCATTCAGCAGAAAACAAACGGCTGAATACTTTTCCATATGCTTAATGGAATATGGACACTTGAAGGCAATTGTTTTGCTCTACAATAAAGAAATGCATAGCTGCTAAACAGACATAGAAGCAAGGAACAGAACTACTCACAGGGAGGGGTATCATAGACTGGTAAAGTTTTGCTATAAGAAGAAAGTTTTTAAAGCCAACAATCCTTTCTAAATCCCACGTAAAACCTCTTGTTTTTGTTTTGTTTTACATAAAACATCCTAGCCTGTTTATCCAAGCGCTGTGTACCCAGAACACCACCTTTGTCTGAAGGAGATGGAGGAGAGCCATATAGATGACTGAAAAATGGCCTGCTCTCATGGCAGACACTGTATGGATGGGATGCCAAAGCTGTATTCAACAGGAAACATAAAGTGCCCCAGGACTCATGCTAAATGATTCAGTCTAAACAGCTCTCACCAGCCTCTCAGCTTTACCTCTGTTTATTTCTGATTTAAAGTCCCTTACAACAGGAAGGGCGAGAGGTCGCAACAGTTGTGTGGTACCCTCAGGATCAAACACCACGAGGTCCCTCAAAACAAGGTAACTTCCAGAGGTCAAACCTGGGCCACGACTATCAAATTCACATGGCATTTGATCATGCACAAAGGTTTCCCTCCTTGCCGTTTCAGCTCAGACAGCAGAGGATGTGTTGCAGGAGCGGCACAGAGCTGCCTTGCAGCCGCCTCTCCCCGCAGCCGCTGCCAGGGAGTGCAGGGCAGCCTGGTAATGAGGCAATGGGGAATCACTCGCGCTTCCCAGCTCTCCCAGCACTAAAACAAGTTGATAATTACCCCGTAAAGTGACCTGATGATCAAATATAAGACTATCAACTTGGAGAGCCAGCCTGTGTGTCCCTCTACAAAGAGATCACGATGGGGACTCGAGACATCACTGCTAACTCCCAGCCTCCGCTCCATCAGGATGCACAGCACAAGTAATTTTTTTTTCCCTTGTATCTTCTCAGCTCAAAAATAAGGTTAATGATTTTCTTTTCATACTCACAAAGATGAATATATAGAAAATCAGAGCTACCTTTGCTAATTCAGCACTTAATGCTCTCACTTTAAGATGTTACAGAGATTGTGAATCTGGACAAAAATTGTTACAGCTTTTCTGCAGAAATTTAATGGGCATGTTTCATGCAGTTTGTATTTTTTCTTTTCCCCTCAAACATGTCTTTGAGCAAAAAAGCAAACATAAAAAATAATAATAAAAATATTTATAACAATAAAATATCTATTAAAAAAGATATTTTAACAACAAGGGTGAGTTCCTATTAGATGGGTTTATGGATGGAATTGGTAAATTCAGCATTGCAACAAGACTGGCAAAACTAGATGTTTTTCTAAAAGATGGGCTTTAAGTGCACTGCAAGGTTTGGAGTTTTAATAGTAGGAAATAATAATTTCTCCTACTGTAGAAATTGAAAAGGGGAATCCTATGGCCTGTGTTGCAGATGTCAGATTAGGTAACAGTGGTAATTCTATTGGGCCTTAACAGACACCAGTCTCTGAATACGAAATCCCTTATTTGTGAATTTATGGTTTGGGCAGCACTTTGAGAAGGATTTAGGTAGACACTATGAAAATCCCACTGCATCTGTTGGCAATGGTAGTTGTCATGCCTAAAGTCTAATCCTGTACTACTGAAATCAAAGAAAACTCTGCCACCAATGGGAGGAGCAAGAACAGGTCTCCAACATGACTCCTCTGTTTTTCATCTACACAGTATCATAATCTAAGGCAGGTACGATTTCTTTGCATGATTTTTACCCATCCCTTAGACTTAATGCAACTTCTAGTGTATGACATCAATTTAAAATACTTGCTCCAGGTAATAAAAATAATTTTTTGTTACAGAAGTGGGAAAAAACCAGTGGTAAACATCTTTCATTTTCCCTTTTGAAAGACCATTCCATTTTCAAACATACCTGACTTCAATCTTACATTTAAAATATCTAAACCCAAGAACAAATCAAACAACCTATTTGATTTCACGTAACATATATTATTTTTTAATCATGAAATCAGAAGTATTTTGGTTTAGAGCTTGAAACCTTTTCTCATCTAAGTTCCACCATAAGTTAACAATGTTTTTAAGCTCACAGGTTGTTGGCAGCCTCGGGGGTGACAGGGACAACTTCTGGAGGGAGCAAAGTTGGGAGCTTGAGTACAGGAATTGGTTATCAGATTAAAAACTCTCCTGACCACATATGGTTTCTTATTGCATTTGTGCTGCATTTACCACAATATGGGTCTTGTTTTGGCTGACATTTGTAGCCACAACTGCAACACAACAACAATAACAATATTTGCTTTTAAAATGGAAGAAAACTGCAGATTTTTATAAGTAAGGTTGCCCTCCATTACACAACACACAAAGAAGCAAGACATCAAAGGTAGAAATTCGGGTTGATACAGGACCTTCAAACCCCAATCAAATTAGTGTCTTAGGGAGAGATCTTTGATTTAAGCTTAATAGCGGTGATTTTTTCTCGGATTGTTTTATACTTAATCAGCCACACAACCCACTGTGCAGACATATGTTCCCAAAGCACATCAAAGCAAGTAAACATTCTGTTTCAGAGCCTAATATCCTTTTTTTATCCAATTATCTTACTTACATGATCTTTTAATTTAAGTTCTGAAAGCCCACCTTTTCACACAAGCTTTCCTTTAGGAATGGAGGTAGAGGATGACCAGCTCAGTTCTTGTGAGATACTTGCCAAAAAAAACGCACAACAAATAAATCAAAGCACAGCAGATGAGGCTCTAAGATAGTTTCTTGAGAGATTAATGATAAAAGCCTTCAGAGGAGAAGAAGCATATTTTAAGAAGGGGAACTTCAAGGAAGGTAGCTGAGGGTGAGCGAAGGAAGAAAAGTGAGAGTAAAGGCATGAAGGAAAGTGTGGATGGAAGTGCAGAAGCCAGTGAAAGGAGGCAACCTAAGGAGTAGTGCAAGCCTGGGGGCATGTGAGCTTCAGGTTGAAAACACCAGACACGAGAACTTGATTCCAGGAGTCACAAAATTTGAGAGCTGGGGTGTCAAAACGCTGCAGGCTCAGGGCAGGGAGGGGATGAAGGCTGGGCAATGGCATGGTGGATTGAGGGAGCAAGCCAGGTGGGAATTGGTGGGGAAAAAGATGGAGAGAAGCGTAGACTCAGACCAGATCCTGATGGCAGAGCTGAGGGAGAACTGAGAGGAGTCAACAGTGGTGTGGGGATATGGGAAATGGGTGTTAGAGAGATGTGTCGGATGTGACATTGCCATTTCTCTGCATCTCATTCTTTTCCCTTGGGACACATGTTGAGGATATTAGCACTTTCAACGGAATACTTTGCTTGAAGCTGTGAAGACAGTGGGCTTGGGAAAACAAATGGAAATGCATGTCTGTGGGAAAGAAATCTGAATTTTCGATCCCTGCCCAGTGTCTTCTTCCTATGCTACTTTTGGGTGGAGGCTTCTCTCCCTTAAAAGGTTATAACATTCAAGTGCTACAGCAGAGTTTAGCATTTAAAAGACAATTCCTACACTACTTTGGAAAAGTCTGTTTCCCTGTTATACCAGCACTAACCTGCTGAGGAGAGAGAAAGTCAGTGGCAGCAACACCACAGCAATGGAGCTCATGAAAGAGTCAGGCAAACCACAAAAAATGCTTATTCATTCATTACACTTTAAATCTGCCTTGGCTCCATACCTGTCATATCCCAGAAAAGCAAAAAAAGACCATTCCTCTTCATCATGACTGTAATACAATCAACTGGCTGCAGCATTACTCTAACCAATGTTAACTAACAGAGTCTGTGTCTGACATCTATAATTTCATGTTAACAAATTAGGTAGACTCCTGCATTTCCTGGTACCTTGAATGCCCAAGAAGCTCATAACTTTTCTTTATATGCAAAATGTCAGGGAAAGGGCAAACAATGTTATGCCAGAAGACCATAGCCAAATCACTTGGTTGGAATGTGCTGTAAATCACGGGGTGAACGGAAAATGAATCTTTGTTCCAGGACAACGACTTCCAGCATTAATGTTTCTGCTAATATGCTCCTTTTCTGTTGGGAATGTCCTCTTCCCATAATCCAAGGTCCTGTAACTTTAATCCTATAGCTAAACAAGACACCAAGGAAGGAAAAGTTACATCCAATTAATTACAAAAGCCTGAAATGTCCTGCTTCTCTTTTCCAAAGTACAGGGGAAAACCATTGGTGTTCAAGCTTTAGAAAGATGACACACTTGCCCTAAGCAGCAGTAAGCTATTGTAACTAACTGGAAGTAACCAAAACCCATAGTTTACAAAGGGGAATGTAACAAAATGGGAACAGGTACAGCACAGATCTCTACAAAGCCTTTCCAGACACAGCAGTCAGAGGAGCTCTGTCAGTACATAGAAGTGATTGTGATAGCTGCACAGAAACACATCTCACATGCACACACAGACACATGCCAGGCACTCTGCTGGTGTGCTGTGTGTGTACCTGCCTCTGGTGCATCACAGCACAAAGGAGTAAGAGACGTGCCTTCCCATAATAACAAAGCTTTTGGTTGGGGCTCCCTGGGTTTTCTGCAGGAATTAATTTTACTGGCATTTGACACATTTTAAACAGCAACAGCACTCACGGTAACCTCCAAAGGGAAATACACCTGAACAATATATAATAAATACATTGATTTCTAATAATAACCATCTGCCCTAAATCTTTTTGCTGACAGGTTTAGTTGGACCAAAGGCCCTTTTCACATCTACTTCATGACAGTTCCCATCACTACATAAAGACTTTGAAGTGCCCTAACGTGCAGTAAAATGCGTGATAACCTACCAAACTGTCAATATTTCTTCACTTCTAAAAGGAAATGCTAATGGCACTCAAAGAGCTCAAGATGTAATGTAAGATCTGATCCAGCAGACTGGCTGATCTAACCAGCCTTTGCTTTGCAACGAGTACGCTGAAAAGCAAGCAATTATATGGTGAAGAGCAGAACTAGGTAAAAGTTTTTCACTGATTTGACTGCAGGGAATAAACCCTTTTTATTCCAAACAAGCTTTTCTCTTGGAAGTATCTGGAGTTTTCTGTACAAATAAGAGAATTAACAATAAATCAGCACTTCAATTTCTTCTTTTTAACCTATCACTTTTTTTTTCCTTTCTATTTTTTTTATCATTAGAAAGAAAATTAACATGAATGAGACATAAATGTTTTTTAAAATCTGGACAACATTCTGCTAGGGTTTGATTTTCCACAGGGAAAAGCTGAGCACAAATAATCCAGGGAAAGCAGAGTCTCTCTCCAATTGCCCACAACAAACATCTGACATTTCTCTACCAGCTCTTGCCTGCAATGTAAGACTGAGAAAGGCTCTATAGCAGGAGAAAGTAAAAGCAATAAACAGAAGCCCAGTCCTATGGTAAAACCCCAGCACTGCTCACTGCACCGTACAACTTGACACACTTCAAAGGAGCCAGGATGCTTCCCCCATGCCCCAAATCATCATCTCATGGTAAGAAAAGATGAGGTGTTTTATATCTCATCTGCCACATAACCACCCAAAAAAAATCTTCCTTGCAAAACTCCTTTGCTCCCAGATCCATGGGTGTTATTGGCTACAACTGCTCTCCTAGTCTTTCAGTTTTTCAACGGCGTAGGAAAATATAACACATTTATCAAGGAAGGAATAGGGATCTGATGTTCCCCAGCTGTTTACTGCTGAAAGTTTACACTAGTGCTTTTCAACCTGTGGTTCGCAAAACCCTTGGGAATCACGAAAAACTCCTTTAGGGGCCGTGAAAGACAGTGAAAAATCTCTGCAAGCCTCTTGTTACTTGGGCCAAATTCACTCTACTATGTTTAACAACTCTGCTAGGAAATTTTTAGGGAGGCCACAAACTGTAATAGCTTGAAAACCCCTCACTGACCCTATGCTTCCCAAAATCAGTAAAAATTACATACAAAACATTCGTAGAGTAGTCCCTGACCACTGCCCCAATCCATCCTATACCCACCAACATCAGCTGGTGCAGGAGCAGGCACATGTGATTCAGGGAACTTTGCTACGCCAGCGCAGAGGTACCCCCATCTCCTGTGTCAGCTGTGTACCTACAGCAATACCTCCTTCCCAACACCATGCAGCAGCAGACCTGTGGGCCTCATCTTTCATTCTCTTATCTCATGCAGCTATTCCTTATGCAGACACATTTCTGTATACAAATCCCATTATACTTGACCCTCAGTTCACCCTGTTTCCATTACAACGCTGTAGACTCAACCAGACTTGCTCCAGTGCCAACTCTGTGCTGTCATTCCTTGCACAGAGTGGTAATAAAGAAATCGCTGTTTTAAGCTGACAAAGAACAGATTTCTTACTAAGTAAACACTGATGTTTTGGTAGGGAAATTAAGTTATAAAATTGTGTCTACAAAGGGAGACCATACAGATGGAGTTTGTTAAGAGACAGCAATACAGTCAACAGTGGTTAATTCAATTGCCTGCTACTTATCAGATTTTTTTTAAAAAAGGCTTATCCAGCTTTTGCAAATGCAAATGCAGAAAAGCATTTCAAAGAGCCGTTGTCATTGTAGCTAGAGAGTGATGTACACACACACATGGCCTTTCCAGGCCAAAGAACCCAGCCCTGTGTATCCACTGTGGCTGTATCAGTGTCCAGCGTGTCTGGTGCTCACCAGCCTGGCAGGAGAGGACGCCTGAGCACAGACAGCTCATCACCACACCACCACCCTCCAGTGGCTTCTGTCTTTAGGGCTGTCCCATGGCCTCACTTTTCCTGGCCACTGCTCTCAGCTGCCTCTCTGCCTGCATGGGGCCTCATATCAATATTAGATAGCCCAGACCTTCCTTCAACTCAGGTTAAAACTGGCCACTAAGCTCAGCTGGGTAAAAGCAGGAAATTTAGTATCTCCAGTCCTTAGCTGACCCTTAAGGTATGCCAACCCGACCTCAAAGGTCACATCTAATTTCCAAAAGCACCAGGCTGATGCCAAGTTGCTGAAGCTGTTTCTCTCCTAAATGCTGCAATGGCAGAGGCACTGCCACTCTTTATGCTCCCCCTTCCAGGGGATTGCAGCTGGGTTTAGGGTGCTGCCTGAAAAACAGGGGTTCTTTTACAGCATCAGTGCTGGCAAAGGCCCCCAGACATCCTCCTCATGCTATCAGTTCTGGTGCCTCCTGTACTGTTGATCCAAGAGGGGAAGCAGGAGGATCCTCATCATTCCACAACCTCAAAAACCACCCTTCCTGCATCTCACTAAACACCAGCTTATGTGGCATTTAAGTGGTAGGAGGGATGAGACCTCCAGCCCTGTTTCTGCACACTCAAACTATGCAGAGGTGAGGAAGAGATGGCTGCATGGTCAGCTGCAGGTGCGCAACTCACAGGTTACAGCCACTGCTTTCCACAACAGCAGCCAGACTCTGTCTGAGATGGTAGTCTGAACATCACCTCAATGCAATGCGGACAGTTTAAAATGACCAGAGAGTTGTGGAGGGGTTTTTCAGAACATTTTATCAAGAAGGAGAGAGAACATGATTTATCATTTGCATAGGATAAAGTTCACTATGGGATTCAGCATGTAGCGTGATGTAAAGTCTCAGGCAAGCCAAAAGGTGTTAACATTGTGTGCCCTTTAAATGAGGCAATTAGTCAGTAAAACAAGATGTGCTTAGGTTGGAACTATGTAAATACACTCATTTTATTAATATAAGACAAAAATCTAAAAAAGAGATATTGCTGGGCAATTAAGTCACCAAGCATTGGTTCTATTTAAAATTCAAGAGAAGGGATATTAAACATACTCAAATTTTAATGAAAACATTTGCAGCAGTTTTAATAATTCAGCACAAAATGTTATTTAAACATTTCTTTCTGGTTTTGGAGAAGGCAAACACAGAGCCATTGTACTGTGGTCTGGAAATGAGAAATCAAAACTGCTCAGGTGCAGTGGATTTCTTTACTCATTCTGGACAACTCAGTGGCAACCAAACCAAGCCTGGAAATCAAAGCTGTGTGGAAATCCCAGTAGTGAGGTTTTCCATGTGGTAGAAGCTTTCCAAAGTCCCACCAGTCATCTTTTTGCACCAAGTATCATTTGCAGCTAAAGTTGATTTCAGTGGGGCGTAAGCTCCTACATACATTCACTGGAGGAAAAGGCTGCAGACCTTTGATAAGAAATTCTCCTATCTTGGAGTTGACTTTGAAAATAGAACTTAAGATCCTGCATTCTGCATTTTGGGGGTTTTTAATTTAGTTGTATCAGCTGCTTGATTTGTTTAAATAAGCAAAGGATGTAACAGGTGAAAGTAATGAAGATTTAAAGAATATTTTATGGTTTAAATAATCCATAGTGTTATTAGTAACCAAGGAAATTCAACTATCCAGATCTGAACTGCCAATATTCACAATTCCTTTTGTGCACGTCACATCACAGTACAGTAAAGCTGTTCATAATCTAATGGCAATATTATTACTCTTACCCAACATGCAGTACACATTTGGTACTTGTAAAAACTGTAAGGATTAATATAACCATTCATGCCTACTATAAAAGAGTTTCTAGCCAATGGAAAAAAAGTATAAGAATGCACTGGCCATGTTCTAAGGTCAGTTGTAGAGTATCTGAGGGAAAAAGCAAGTGCAAGAAGTTATAAGGACCTATTGGTAGGAGACAAAATTTTAATTACGAAACTCCCACATGAAAGCTCTCATTCTGCTGTTCAGTGAAGGAGGACAAAAGTTTGACAAGTCAAAAATTAACAACAAATGCAGCTCATGCTATGTATGGATTTTTACTGGCATATTTGTCAAGCTCTTGTAACACCTACCATGATGCCAGATTGCTGGGCTGCACCATGTCACCATGTCATGATCTTCTACTTTCAGCCTTCAAGAACAGCTTCTAAAAGTCTACAGTTTCTATGTAATCAAAGATTTCCCCTTGGATGCCACTGGCTCTATCAACTGAAACTCAAATGTGATTGGGAAGCACAGACCATGGTGCACTGTAGGCTAGGAGATTGCTTTCAGCCCAGCTTTCACCCAGTGAGGATGGTAACAGGAGGAGGAGGCTGGACTGAGCTTGCACCGGTAAGTAAGGAAGACTACACACACACATCACATGTACACACAAATCCTTGCTGCCCTGGAAGTTCATAGGTCACAGCAATTTTGCTGGTGAATATGTGAACCAAAAAATTGCCCTGCCTGGGAGAAAAGCACCAATGAACACAGAGCTGGAAGGGTAGGGTTAATGAAATACAAAGTAATGAAGTCAATCACAGCAACCAGATCCTGGAAAAAATCCATTTTGGCAATGTAGTCAAAAACTACATGAAGGGATAGGAAACCACTGCATCTAGTGCAAGATTTAGGAAGAACCACAATCTGCTCTTCAGCATGACACCCTAAGGAATTTTCTGTCCGTCAGTTTGTGCCCTTTACTCATTGAGTCATCCTGGAAAGGTCACTCACTGAATACGCTGCACCAGAGTGACACACCTGAAGCAATGTGGCATCTGCACAGAAATCAAGCCCAAGTCTCTGCTCACCATCCATCCTTATCAGAAACCGTCACAATTCACCAGAAATGCAAATCCTGCTCTGCAGAGATTAAGCAAGGAGAAACCAGGCTGACAGAATCCTGAGCTCCAGCAGCACATCAGGACTTGAAGGGAAAGAAGTTACAGCTCACAGAGCTCCTACCTTCTTCACATTTGGCAGAAGCCATCACTTAAACAAACAAACAAACAACTCTTTGAAGAGATTCTTATTCTTGTGGTAACACTCTTCCAGGCACTGACAGGATTCAAACCAGACGCGGTTGAGGGAAGTCTGGAGTCATACCAGGTTTAGATCTTGCATGCCAAGAGAGGTCAAGACCTAGCCAAGCCTTGAGTAGACGACTTGCAAAGAAAATCCCAGGACATGGAGGAAGTGTTGGTGGGAGAATGCCTTTCCCTCCAACTCACTAGGCAAGGCCATGTGATGATGCTCTAGTGAGAAATATGAAGTGGTTGTCATTTCTATCCACTAAAGCCCAAAAGTCCAGTGTATTTGTCATCTGTAAAGATCCTCCTGAACCCTTAAAAGACATGACTTGTAAAATATCTATGCTGGCTCAATTCCATTTTAGTCTCTTACATTCTGGTCATCTCATGCCCTGAGTGAGGGTTTGAATTTCTCTGACCTAGCCTGAAAAATGCTTGGGTTATGTTTGTGTACAATTTCTTTTCCAAAGATGGATAAAAATCTATTTGACTTTGGAAGTCTACTATTTTTTCAAGTGAATGAAGTGGTTTAGGGTCTGCTGATACTGGTTTCACTATGACTGTTTCTCTGTTTAGAGACTTCTGTTGGAAATCATATACAAACAGGTAGTACCTATTTAAGCGTTAAAATCTACTAGGTAAAACTTTGCAGATACCTCACTGTCCATCAGTTCCTAGCAATACTTCTTGCAGAGAATCAGGTGGGCTGGAGGACTAGCAAAAAAGGGGAAAAAACTAGATATAACGTCTATATGATTTCTCCCCTGGGAACCAGCTGCAAAATCCTTCCACCTGGTCTACAGAAAATAGAATTGTTCACCCTGACCTGATACCTATAATATACCAACTCTCATGCTGTACTCTGATCCCCGAAAGATGTCATCACAAAACGAGTGCTTTGTGATCAGAGTAAAACAGCAGCAAAGTCCTCATTTTGGAGGCCAGAGAACTGAAAACATCATTGGCTCCTTGAAGGTCTTTTTAGACAAAGAGGACCAACATAATCTGATCTGAGTGGTCATCAGCTACTCAAAGCAGTACTTCAAACACTGCCAATTCCTTGAAACTTTGCTCTTCCTAGAAAGTAGACACTCGGACATTTTGTCCACATTGTAACTTGGCTAGACTCCTCCAAACTGGCCTGTTTGACACCAGTTCTGAGACCTCTGTGATGATGTTGGAGTCACTGCAATGCTGTGTGGAAGCAACCACCACAGCTCTAGAGTCCCTCTTCATTAGACCTTGACTTATACTTTGCAAAAATCATCTAAAGAATCATAACTGAAGCCTTTCATGAGAATACCAGCAAATAATCCAGTACTGTAACAGGTCTGAAGTCAACAGCCAAGTCTATATAGGCACAATGAAAATTGCCAATATGAACTATTTTTACTGCACAAATACACAAGCAGGGTTTAGTAAACATTTCTATTCCATGGTATCTTCAGAAGAGCACCTCTCCTCAGGACAGCATATGAACATGCATTTAAGTTTCTCTGAAGTCATCAGACCTAAACAGGCATTTCTAATTAAGCATATACTTACATGTTTTCCTGAATAGGAAAAGGCTTAAAAACAGTTCTGTAGCCTAGAGCACTTTCTATGTGATCCTCTGCATCATCAGTTCTTCATTTCTTTTCAAGTATCTTCTACAAATCTTCTGCTTCTTGCTAGTCCTCATTAGATTGATCCTCCTTTAATTTACTGATTTGATGACTGAATGCATTAATTCCTTCACCACCCTATCATTCTACACCCTGCTTTCTGTCATCTACAATGCAGTTTTCTCTTGTAAAATATCATACTTCACTTGAGTGAGGATGAAAGACAGCCTATGTCTGTGTTTTAACTGTGTTTTAACTCACAGTGAAGACAAATAGTCTCAAACAAGAATGTGCATGTAAGAACATCACCATAATGCAGCTGTAAGCTTGAAACTTTCCTATTTTTAATGTATTAACCACACTCTGGTAGACTTCCTCTACCAGTGGTACTTTGGGATGTGTGGTTACTTTGTGGGATCTTAAGAGGCTTTCAGATGAAGTATTCAATCAGCAGGTACCATGTCCAGCAGCTGGTTTGCAAATCAAAAGCCATGTAAGGAGCTCCATAACCAAGCTGGGAAAGCCTCTTGTGAAGGGGCAAGAGGAGGAATAAGAAAAATTCTTCTCCAGGATGCTTTCATAGGATCAAAAGGAAAATATCTCAAAGGCCCTTACAGGATTTAAGAACATACATTTATTTCTCTGGGAGACTTAAACTCAAAAAGCTGAATGTGACTGCTTTTTATACGACCCCAACATATTTTTTCAGTCTTGTCTGACTGCACCTAGGTGCTGTTATAAGTGACTTTGGTTCATGTGTGCAGATTAGGGAGAGGTGTGAGAGAGAGTTAAAATGAGTTATGCAGAAAGAAATACCACTGCTGTTAGGAGGTTCCACCTGTGCAAAAGAAACACTGGCACACCACTGCAGCCATAGAAAGGGCAGGAAGTGGTGTTGGAGCCTAATTCTCACATTTAATCTAACAGCATGTGCTCAGCAGCAGGGAAACCATGGTATAGGTCCTTCTCCTGCCCAGGGGGTGGAAAAGAAGAGCTCCTACCATGCTCTAAGACATCCCCCCCAAGTATCTGCTTAAAAAAAACATCAAAAGGCTCACATTCTCCTGGTTCATTATCAGCTACCACGATCAATTATATCAAAAACCAACCCCACACACACCAATAAAGTGAGAGCAGGGAATGCAGTAAACTTGCTCTTGAAGTGGAGCCTGGCCAACTGATATAATCTAAACCGTGAATATGTTTTTTCCATAGCACATCCTCCCATGAGATTTGCCATGTGCATGCTCCTACAACAGCGAGGAGACAGGGCAGAAAACATCCCCCATGGTCCTGCAGGAGCTGCATGGCCTGGGCATGCACACTGGGCTCTAAGCATGCACACTGGGCTCTAAGCATGCACAAGCCACCTCATTAACGTGTTCATGTTTCTTAACTCCACTCCAGCCACTTAATGAATTTTTAGTTACTTAACTCCTTTACTAGAAATGGCTTTAGTGTCCTGAGTTTCAACAGAGGTTGGAGCAGTTTGACCATAACTAGGACCCAGCTTGTTTGAAAAACCCATTGAGACTTTGCATTACCAGCCCTTGACAAGCCAGCCCTAAGTCAACACTATTTTGAAATGCACAATACCCACTTTCAAAAGTTGTTAGCCAGACCCAGTATACTGGGATTTATGACCTGAAATAACACCGGCACTTTTAAAAGTTTGACCCTTGCGAAATGCTCTAAATTTCAGCTGTTAGCTGTCTATTTAATATCAATGGTGAAACATAACAGAACAGGAATCAAGAGTCTCTAAGGCAGAAAATTGTGTAAAATCACAAATTCTCAAAATGGTCTGGCACACAGAAGAAAAAACATGCAGTTTAGTGTCAGAGCCAGGGATCTAGAAAGCCCGCTGAAACACATGCACTCTTGCGGGAGTGATGTGCAGATCTGAGATTTGCCAGAGTAACAGCACCCAGTTCTGTCCTTTCGTTTGTGCAGATGTGTCTGCATGGTGTCAGCTGCATGCAGGGTATTCAGATCCACAGTTCTGCCAAGTAGGGTCCTTTTTCATCAGTATTTTCTTTTTAATTTTCCCCCCAGCCATCTAGGTGGTCCAAGAATCAGACTCGAAATACCTAGGATCCCTCAAACCACATGTTCTAATCCCAGCAGAATTGACTCAGTCCTTCATCTATCCAGCGTAAATTTACTTCCCTGCTCTTTGTTGCGTGGGGGGAACTTTTGGATGAGATTTGAAAATTTCTGCTCTGTATGGACATTAAAAATCCAACATTCTTCTTTCCAGTATCACAAGCCGGCATTCCTGCCATTAGTTTTTATCTCTCAACACCCTGTGTAATTTGCTCCCCATGGCCACTGGTAGTTGGGAATCCAGATTAACCAGCACCTGAAAAGTGATGTGCCGCAGGCTTCATTCCACAAGCCAATGGGATGGATGGGGTTTGTCCATTTATCGTCACACACATTGGAAGGATTTCAGAGAAACACAGTGAAAATGAGGAGGCTGAGTGGATTGATGTTTGACTATATGCTGCAGGCTGGGCAGTTCATTAGAGCAGGGAGGAGGATATGACAACATGCAGCAAATATCTGGAGGGACGTGTTACACAAGGAGGTGTGCTAGGAGCAGGAGGGTGAAATTCAGGGAGAGAAAAAAAGGAGGGTAGACCAGGAAGATGAACTGCATGGAGAGCTGTATATACGAAGAAAGGATTTGCTACAGGATAGAGTAGAAGTTCAACCAGGACATACAAGACCAGGAGATACAAGGGGGAATCCACACACTCCTCTGCAGTACAAGAGAAAGTGCCACCAAGGAGCAGAACACCGCAACAGGTCTCAGCATCTCTTGTCTTCATGAATGCAAGAAGCTGGTGAGAGGTGAAATACCATCTAGAGAGGTGATTTATTTAGGATTAAGAAAAAGAAAAGGCCAGGAAGGGCAGTGCTCCCCATTTAGCTGAGAGAAAACTTGAGAAACAAATTCAGAACATTGGAGTTTAAAAGGGCAGGAAGTTGGCACTGAACATTTATCCATTTTCACAGATGCTGAAAGCAGTGGAGAATGGGCTACCCTATTGAGATAGCCTCTGAAAGACATGCGCTCTCTGTTTAGAAACTCTTCAGAAAGCAGCAGGAGAAGAGAGTTCAAATAATTTTTTCCCTAAAGCACAAGCTTAACAGTGGATAAGGTGCAAGCACGAAGTCACTTTTAATCTACTGTAAAGTGAGGTAAGCAAAGGGATTATCACTTAAGACTCGCTGACATGAAGCTCTGAGAATGACATTTAAAAGCAATGGTGGATTACAGAGTGACATCATATTAAATGAACACATGCCGGAGGTTTACATAAAAGACCTCAAAGATCATGCTTTTGTTCTCAGTACTAAAACCTCTTAGCCATTTTTACACTTCTGGTGGTGATTAGGCTAAATTAGAGGTGCAGTTTTTCACAGCACCAGCAGCTCGGTGGCCCAGATCTTCACAGAGTGTGACTGGGCACAACTCCATCTGAGCTCACCCAGGCCCCTCACTCCAGCCCAATGTCATGGCATTCAGCAACTGGAGATCCAGCCCAAATGTTTTAAGCCCAATCTCCATTTCATTGCATAGTTTAGTTAGTCTGAAACCATGCCCCTTTACGTCCCTCTGGACTTCAGGTTTCAGTTAGTCAAAGTACTCTGAAGGATATTTAACTAAACACACATGAGAAAACGATCCTGAATTTGAAGAACAGCATAGATGTGTAAATCTCTCTCATTATGGAATATGTGTGAAAATTTTTAACAAGATTCAAAAGAGAAAGCTGTAGGAGTTTGCCTTTCATTGGTTTGGTTTCGGTTTTGTTTGTTTGTTTGCTTGCTTTTTGTTTTGTTTCGGTTTGGTTTTTTTTGCAGCATGAGACCGAAAAAGCCTAGAAACATTCTAGCCCAGTGTTTTGGATTATGCCTTCCTTATTTTTTGAAGACCTGATCAGCCTGTCCTCCCACTGAGGCCAGAAGATGCTAGGCATGTGTCTTCTCAGTTTCTCCACATGCAAGTAGCGCTGTGTACTTCTTCCCTGGTGCCTGAAAACATGCTACAAGACCAATCTGGGAAGCCAAAGAAGTCTTTTTATTAGCTCTCAAGATATCGAAAGGGTGAGTATTACTGTGACAACATTTTAGAGAGGAGGAAAATACAGCACAGATGGAATTAAAGTAATTTTTCCAGCTCCCAGAACATGACAGCAGAAGCCTAGTATTTAATCTGTGGTCTCCTGGAGATGGATCAAGTGACCATCAAGTACTAATCCTGGTATTGACAGTCCCCCAAATCACCTCCTGTAGGTTACCAAAGAGCCACCTAAAAGGAACAGACTCCTGCTAATTACAGACCAGGGAGAGGTTTGAACCAGCCTTCTGGAGGGGGTCAGCCCCTCCAAATCGTTGAAAACTTACACATTCTGATTTTCTTAAATAAATAAAAGAAGCATGTGGGAAAGAAGGGGACAGAATAAATTGGATGTGGGAGCCCCCAAACCTGTTTCCCAAATGAGCAATGTATCTATTTGGTGAAAGTCGTAAAACTTTGCAAAACACATAAGAAAGCCTCTCTGAGCAGCTGTTTGCTTTGACTCCGGAGGGAGCTCGCTCTGTCTCCTAAGCAGCACAGTACCATCAATCACGACCTGCCAAAGATTTTCTACTCCAGTAGCAAAGTAAATATGAAAACACACAGGTTTTATTGGTATGTACGTTCCTTAGCTCAGCTGAGCGGCATCCTTGCTGCAGGAATGGCCATCACCAGGGGTCCCATCCCGAACCTTGTGCCGGGATCCCAGCTGCAGCCCCGGGGGAGCGGTGCCCCGCGGAGGGTAACTGAAGGCACTCTGTGCACGCCTGATAATGCACAAAGGCAGCTTCAAGAGCACGCACTGCAAACAGCTCCTCTCCTGCATGGAGCCATGAATCCCCCTGCATGGAAGGGCTGGCGGAGAGGCCTCAGCAGAGAATGGTCACCGTCAGGTAAGCCCTGGCAAGGTTCAGCCGAAGCATGGTCAGGGCCACAGGGCACTTGGAAAATTTCACTGCAAAACCCTGACACCCCTTCAATGCATGCATTGGAAGCAAGACTTTTCAAAGGATTCCTATCCGGCAAAATGGATGGGGTTTTGTGTGTGTTTTTGTACATTGGGAACAGCAAAAGGCACATCTGTGACAATAAAAAATTCCAGCTCTAAAGCAAGAGACACTGGTGTTTCTAAAAGCAGATATAAGATGATGATGATTATTTTTTGTATGGCTAAACAACATATTTTCCCTTAACCCCACTTGGCCTCCCTTGGCTGAATCTCACAAAAAACAACAAAGGAAAGAGAGAACCAGACTGGAAGAGATATTCAACATGGAAAGTCCTGGGTTCGACATTAAATTTGCCAAATTTGTAAACACTTGAGACAGTCTTTTTATGATTAAAAGTTTCACAGTCAACTCCTCTGCCTGTGAATCACCCTGCCTAAACAGCTCAGGAACATTTTAACTGGTCCTGAAAAGGTATTCTGTAATTTTTAACGCAGTAAAAAGGAAACAAACTTCAACAAGGAGGGGTAATAGGATCAGATAAAGAAAAAAAAGTGTGGGCTGGATATTGGGAAAAAATCTGTAATATATTAGGATCTCAGGGAAATGGAGGAAGATCCTTGATTAAATGAGATAAAATCCCTACCAGAGGGAAATTAAAGGCAACTCCACATTATCATGGAGATGGAGTCTTCTCTATGTTTAGGTCTTTGTGACAATTCAGTCCTCATGAAAGCCATGGAATTTGTGATTATCAGTTCATGATTTTGGTGTTTTGGTTTTTTTACTATTTTTATGTGTGGACAGAAGAGTAATAAAAATATTTTGTTAATAAATAATGTCAGAACTGCATCCTAAAACACCACCAGGATGTTGGTAGAAAAACAAGGCTGCTTTTGTTTGTTACAGTGTGTAATGCCTGATGGGTTTTAACCACAGTTTAGCAGCTACTGTTAAAAAGCTTCTTGCTGAGTCAAGCCTAGGCATGCTGTTTACTAGGGTTAGCCCCGAAGGCTCTTGCATTGGCAGGGACTTCTAAGCTGAGCTAAGGAGTTTTTAGTTATTTTTGTTGCGATTTAAAAAAAAAAAAAAGGTAAGCATGTAATCACCTCCCATATCTGCCAGCAACTCTTCTCTGGAGTCAAGGGCTCGGTCCTGCAAAGCTGACGCTGAGTCCCCTTAGTTTAAAGCAGATGGAGTTACTGCAGAGACCAGGCCCCAGTGGAGTAGGCTTTTGTGAAGAAGTTCAGTAAAATACAAAATACCCCTTTTGTTAGGAAAGGACCTATGCTAACTTAGGAAGTGAATTTCTCTGGTTCAGCTTTGAGCCTGCAGACACACCTGGCTGACGATTTTTGCTCAAATACTGCTACCTACAACCAACAGCGAAAAGTGAAATTCTGACAAATCAATAAAAGCTGCATGCAGAAAGTGCATCTAAGACCTACCACTGCTCTTCCACAGAGCCTGGGCCATCCTGTGCTCAGGAGGAGAGGATCACAGGGAAGAATAGTATGTGGCTCTATAATTTGATTCCATATGTCCAGAATAATGCAGAACCTCCAAATTTAGTTTTCTGTTTTAGCCTTTGAGTATTGCAGTATTACTTACTATTAAATGAATGTTATGCTGTGGAAGTGTTGGCTCATACAATTTATATGCACCAATACAATTTCTTTTATTCATTCTGCTCTAGTTCTATATTCCTGGAATAGATTTCATCTTACATTCAGTTTCACTCCATTCTGCATTACATCCTTTACAGTGTCCAGTGGACTCCAATCCTGCCTCACCCTCTATCCTCCATATTACCACAGGCTCACAATCATCAGAATCCAGGGCAATATCTTGAATCCACAATATTCCTGTTGGTTTGCACTGCAGAGAGTTCAAGGATCATCTAAATGAGATACATTGTTTTTCTAGACAAGCCAAGCAAGCATCACAATTCTGTCAAACTGTTGTTAACACCAAGAAAAAAAGTCCAAAAATTAAAGATGTCAAAAAAATTCATCACAAAGGAGTAAAACCAATAGAGGTTGTACAGAAAAGTGGGTTGTCCTAACGACAACCTGAAAAAAATCTCTAAAAGTAGACTTCAAGGAAGTCTCAACACAATCTGCTTCAGGACATATATAATAAATCCTCAGTGATTTAGAAGAAGACTCAAGTCACGAAAATTATTTGTCACGCTGTTTAACAAGACAATCACTGAGACACGAGGAACGACAACACTGAGGAGAAACGCAGCAAGTCTTTCAGGCCCATTTTGGCACGGGGGTCCTTTATTACTCAAGTTTTCCACATTCCCATCTATGTTCCCAAGCAAAAGAGTCTCACAGGTGGTTCTGCTCAAGAGAGCCTTGCAGATGAGTTCCCTTCAGTTGAGATAAAATAACGTATGTTCTCATTAGACCAAATGCAAACAGTGATGAAGAGGAATGCACTGCTAGGTCACATCAAGCAATCAGGAAACAAACCTTTGACATAATGCAGCAGGCAGATAATAAGACCCCATAGTTAGCAACAAATGAGACTGCACTTAATTTGCCGTGCAATGTTCACGTAATTGGATGAATTTGGTACTGTCAAGGCAGCAGACAGGTAGAACATAGACTTGATGAATTGGGGGCTCTCTGTCAGGCACTGATCACATTAATCACAAAGCCAAAACTCAGTGACGCAATTTTTCTTCCAAACATTTGCCATAGTTTTCTAGAGCGAAAATATGCACATGCCCTTGGGGTTTTTTTTATGAATTGTTTACTTTTGAAACAAGAAGGATTAATTTCTGCACCACTAGGATGGAGTACAAACTTCTAGAAGCTCATCTGTGCCCACAGAGTCCACCCAGTGCATTGAACAAGAGCCACGCACCCACTAAGTATGTTCTAACCCAGGTCTACCACCACGTCTGGATGATTTCACACTGGACATCCTCCAGCAGGGAGGGTGAACACTACATTGTGACCTCCAGAGCAGAGACTGAAGGAGAGAGAAGAAAGATGAAAGAGCAGTAGAATAAAAAACTAGAGGAGTAAAGGGCAAGAAGTGATTTTAAGATGTTTGCAGATAAAATTGAAGAGGAAAAATGATTGAGAGACTAACTCCAGAGCTGCAGAGAATTTTCCCAATGTGGTTGTGCCATAGGGCAGGGTACTTGAAAAATGGCCAAACGCAAGTGGCATTCCCTCGACCCTAAAAACCGCCACAGCCAAGAAGCACTTGGCTGCTCAGCTTTGGTGCTTCTCCGGCCACAAAGGCACCTTTCAGTGCAGTGTCCAGGTAGTTTCAAAGAGGACTATGTTTCCTCTTTAAGACCTGCAACCAAGTTTTCTCTCCAGTACCTTGGAAATTGGTTTTATGAGAGGAGCTGCTGCGGACGAGAGGAATCCCAAAGAAGAAATGCAACAGCTATGTGCCAACAACTGTACCCAAATACTAAGCAGGACACGCTTGGTCCACTGATAGACAAATGTGATAACTGCTAAACCAGCAGATTATTAATAGTGGTGCAGATGAACTGAAACCTAATCTGCCAGTGCTGTACACTTGGCCTAACCCTAACCCTAACCCCCCCCCGCCCCCCAGTTCCCATTTTGTCATTTGCTTTGTCATTTCCCCTTTACACACAGCATGGAAGAAGCTGCTCTGCCCCTTTAAACATCCAGTCAAACTGACTGCCAGAAAAAAAGACAATGACTTGCCTTCTGGTAGGATCCAGGGGAATGCCTTATCATTTATTTCTTGCAGTATTTTGGAAGCAGAATAAAGCCATGGTAGCTGTGGGGCTCCACAGATCTGGCTGCCTCTGGCTGCATTGCTTGCTTCTCAGGGACTGTTCCCCTGCTCACACCTACCCAGAAGCAGCACAGCTTCACAAACAGCCCCTGCAAAGCCGGGTGAGCACTGCCCCTGGCCAGACAGTGAGGCTGCAACAGGACTCCAGGGGATCAAATGAGAGTTTTTTAAGTGATGACCCCTAGATGTTCTTCCCTTGTTCTTGCAAAATGATTCTGGCCCTTAGTGGTTCTCCTACACTGAGTGCTCTGGGGCCTGTCCCTCAGCCGATATCTAAGCCCTGTGTTAGAGCTGCAAGTTGAAGGATTTTGGGATGGCCGTGGGACTGCCAACCCCATCACGCTGCTCCTCACCTCTCATGGGAAAGGTGCATTTCAGGGACTAGAAGAAACACTTCCAGCCCCATAGTCACTAGAACCTCTGCTCACATCTCTGCTGGCTCCATTTTCCTTGCCCTGATCAAAGCTTACAGGAGGTGAAAACAGACCTCTCTGTAAACGTCTCCTTCAAGACATCAAGAACTACTGAGCTGTCATGTCCTAGATGAGGAGGTTAACCATGAACCCCCCTCTCAGGGTGTAGCCCCTGACCAGTCTCTGTGCTTGCTGCCCCTCAGCTGCTTCAGGGAGAGGAGGCTTTCATGAGAAGGTCACCACCAAAACCCAGAATCCTGCCCCTCCAGAGTGGATATGGACACTACCATGAGGACCTGACTTATTACTGCTTCTAGAAAATGCCGCCCAGCCCATTTGGGCTCTTGTCGAGTGAAATCAAACCGAATTACAGCATTCCTGGCAGCCTTTTGCTACCATCCCCACGACTGGCAGGCAGTGAGGAATGGTACACAAGGTCTCCAAAGAGAGGCAGCAGTGCTGGGTCCTTGCCAAGATGGTGACAGAAATGACCCAGGCAAGGCATGATGTGAGAAACACGGCGGGTGCAAAAACACAAGTCAAGCCTGTTCCCGGGACCTGAGCTGAATAATGACAAAGAAGCCCTATACTCCCATCCTGCTGCTATAGGGCACTTCTATAGCCTTAACAGAGCTGTAAAGCACTCCTGCCAGGCAGGTCAGCACTGTCACTGGATGGGGACAATGAACAGGAGGGCAGCCAGTAGGGCCAGCTTGCCAGAAGGGCAGTAAGTCCCAGGGACTTTAGGAGTGGGATTCGGAATACTGCAGGTGGCTGACATTTTAGCAAAGCATGGGAGTGGAGGTGTAAGACTTACCCATGGATAGCGTGGATAGAGTGAGGTTCGTAATGGTATCGTCCTTCCTGGTGGCGCATGTCAATTGGCAAAGGAGCGTGGAAGGCCGGAAAAATGTGCTGCGGCACTGTTATGGGGAATAGAAGAAAAAAAAAGGGACTTCAAAAACTTTTCCTTCCCTTTTAAAACAATTTCAAAGGCACTAAATCTCCATGAATTTCAGAGCAAGAGCAGTGCAAGACAAGGGGTCTTCATGAAATCAGCGCTATCATACACCAGAGAAGTGGAATGAATAAATAATCAAAGTCATGCGGAAAAATCCTACATCTTCGACATAAAAGATCTCCAACAGGGTTTTTGACAAAGACAAGCAGCTAAGCGCTCTTTGAACTTGAGGAGATTATAGCAAGCACCAAGGAAAACTAGACTTGCAACGCAAATCAGACTCAACAGAGCCTGGTGGGATCCAGACCTGCATCGTCCCTCAAGCCTGGAGTGGCAGCAAACACTGTTCCTGAAGGTCTGTACACACAAGTTGGAAATATTTACCTAAAAATATAACAGCAAGAGCAGCGCTAAAGCAGAATGTCTAGGCAGTCAGAAGAGGCTCAGAAGTGCCTACTGCCAGGTTCTGAGAGAGGAGCTCAAATTGCTCTCACTTGTAATCACTTGAGGCCCTATTTTTTATTCATTTGAGAAGCTTGTTTCATCTTTGATGGAAAGATAAAGTGGTCTCAAAAGGCAGCGAACACCTACATTGACTTATTAAATCTACAGGTTTTAATATTTATTATTGACCCCAAAAGTTAACGGCAAGAATATTTGAGTGAGTTGAGCTGATGGAAAATTCATCAGGTTATTTCTCCTCACCACCCCCGACAACGCTGCCTGGCCGCCTGGGCCTTTCCTGCTAAAATTACAGAAGCTAAAGAAATACAATTAGCAGAGCCTCGATAGCGATACCGCACAACCGCAATAGCGATCCCAAACAATCACCCTCTGACAGGGCTCCGCGCATCTGTAAAGATGCCCCTTTCTACATTTGTGGCAGCGATCGGCTTAAATATAAAAGGCTGTTCTTGCTCTGCCTTTACAAATAGTCAAAAGTTCTTCATTAAAGATTACTTAATGTTGTTGCAGGTTTTACCGTTCTTTCTCTGGCTTCTTGGCCTTTCTGTCTAACTGGAGACCAAAAGTAAAACAAACCCAACCTCCTAAGTGAGCATTTCAAAACCCAGCCTGTGCTCAGTATTTCACTGTGACTTGCCTCCACGACAGGTACCATCTCTCTGGAGACTGGGGAAGCACCATCCAAAACCAAAGTGTCAAGGCTTGGGCCAAGTCTCTCGCTGTCGCTCAGCAAACTTCAGAAAACGCCAAACTCTTTTTCTGTGAAAGACTTAAAATTCAGCCTTTTGCATCTGTGTCTCCAGCTGCACCAGAGCTACGCCGACTCTGTCCGGTGGGGCTGCGCTCCGCTCGGGTCCATCGCGCCAAGCCTGCATGTAATCCTCATATACGTCTTTCCCGGCGTATCAGCAAGAGGATCTGTGGCTCCTACTCCCATTGCAACGCTCAATCCCTGAGCACAGCACGGCACAGGCGCGTCAGCCAGGCTGCTGGGAGAGGTGAGAGACTACACAAAAACAACCCTCCTGCCAACTCTGCTGAAAGGCGTTAAGCTAAGGTAGTCGGGGTGGAAAGTATTTAAGGCTCCGCAGCAGACTTGCTCTCCGTGCTCCAGCAAAGGGCTGGCACCTCACACTACCTGATACACTGGGAGCATTTTTGCAGCTCGCCTAATGTCAGGGCACAGTAGAGTAACTGTTAACCACCTCCCCCGCTTCTGCCCCCCTCCCCTCCTCTCCCAAAAGCAGCTCAGGGAGAGAATGAACTTGCATCTTTCAGGATTTGCTTTTGTAGGAGGAAGATTCACCCTTTAACCGTCCTGGATAGGGACGATCTGTTACGTAAGGATACTTGTAGGGAGTCTTCATTTTAAGAGGCAACCAGTGTTTTTCCAGGTCAAAAATGCACCAGAGTTTAGCTGTCACACCCCATCCCCTGCTCACGCAGCACAGTAAAGCCTCTGGTCTCCTCAAACCAAGCTCAGCTCAAACTCCAGCCTAGGCTGGCAAACACCTACAGCTGTTGTCCTCCTCCCTGGGGACACTGCTGTTCCCTGGCCACAGCTATTGCCACAACCTATGGGTGCTGTGGGGACCAGATGGAGTCAGGCAAGAAGCTTTTACATCATCACATACAAATCATGGTCACAAAAACAACTGTCCCTGCACAGACATACAGTGGCAGACAACACAAACATCTCTTCCAGCCTAAGCCCCTAGGCTGGGCTTCCTGCAGTTCTCACCCCATATTTATACTGTACAAATAAACCAAAAGGAGCAAGAACACTTTTGTGGTCCTGGGATCAACCCACAGTGCTGCTGGTTGCATCTCTATAGATGAAGATTAGCAAACTCCCAAAACAGGGTGGCCACTCTGTCTCTAATAGACAGGTCTAGGGCTGAGTTAACCCCTAGAGTGCAGGGAAGTGAGAGCTGACCTGGGCTGAAACTATGTTGGCCACTGTAGCTGAGTTTTAATGACAGGGAGAGTCACCCTAATCCTTTGGCCTGTTCTCCAGGGAAATTTAAGTTATTAATAATGGTAAAACTACTAAAACCAGGTCAAACTGAATATCTTAAAAGCCAGGCCGGCTATGTTTTATTTTGTAACTGTGCATTTCTACATGATTGATTGCTAAGATAATATTGGAAATTTCTGTTCTAAAAGAGTCTTTCCCTGTCACTCAGGAGAGCTGGGAAATAGAAAACACAGGTTGTTTGCTGCCTGGCCTCCTTTCCTAGCTATCTGTTGGTATAAAATTGACATCTGAAGAGAATTTCTCCCTCCTCACACCTCTGATTATTAATGGGAGAAAAATTTCCATGAACCTCCTCCCTCCCACTGCACTCTTGGTTTGTTTTTAGCATTTCAACCTATTTGGTCCATGGGAAGGTCAGCAATGCCTTTGCCTTGGGTATCTGTTTCACACCCCCAATTCCAACCCCACCAAGTGCCCTGTGCTTTGCTGCCACTAAGGGCAAGGGAAAAGGTTGGGTTTTTTTGACATCCCTTTGCAACATTTCCCTTCATGACTTCCCCTCTGCTCCCTTGCCTGGGAGCACCAGCCAAGCCTATGGGCTCCAGTGGCTGGTGTTCCTTTTTATTCTCTTCCAGGTGCTTGGTCAGAAATAATGAATGGTTTTATAGGCAATCAACTACCAATTCATAAACGTCAGCCTGGCTCTGCTTCTTGTTCCCACCCCTCCAGAAGAGGACTGTGAGCTGGCAGCAAGACAGCAACACACAACGTTAACAAAGATGGATGTTTTACACATACGAGTTAAAAAGACAATTATATTCAATTACTTCAAGTAAGTTACGGTGATGTATTCCTGAATAGCCACTCGAAGGGCAATATGATGATTAGGGCAATGAATTTGCCAACTTTAATCTAATCAAGACAATCTTTTGTTTAGCATTATCTGCTTTGCAGTGGCAGAGGATTTACCAAACCCAAGCAATCTTTGTAGATTTAACCCCAAAGCTGCCCAATTAGAGCTAATGATGATTGCTTTACACAAGAGGGAGGGAAGTTTTAGTAGGAGGCCTGGGGAAAGCTTTTCCCCAGGAAAAAGTTGGGCCACACTAAGCCATGCACTACAATACCGTGAGGCGCAAAGGCATGACATTGCACCTCCAAAAGTCCCCAAGCACTGGAACCACAGATAAAACATTTTCTCTGGTTCCTGCTAAAGGAAGAGAAAGCCGAAGAACACATCAAAAGCAGCACCCAAGGGGCAGGGACAATGACAGAACAGGGTGTTTTGCACAGAAACAACACAGTTGTACACCAAGTCGGTGGCTCGCAGCTCCCAGGGTGAAGCAGGGCAGCAGAGCACACGGCACGCTCCAGAGGCCCACCTCCCACCCCACCGGGGCTCCGGCAGGAATGCGTCTGCTCCGCCGCGCCATTTGATAAGGGGGAAGACGCCGCTACCTGTCCCCACTTGTCGGAGCCGATTTCTGGCCAAGGTTTATGAGCAAGACACGGACCTCCCACTGCTGTGTTCTCATCCTCGTCTATTCAAAGGCCAGCCAACCCTCTGGCTTCAAAGAGAAAAGATATGAGGCAGAAATGCAGGTTTAAAGGGGATGTCCCTTTGCCGAAAATCCCAGGAATCAGGGAGGGAGGCATCAGAAAGAGCCCTTATTTGAGGATGATGCAGGCTTTTGATTATCTCTACAGATAAACCTGTGCTTCAAGAGAAACACAGACTGCATATATGGGTTTGTATAGCAAGCAAAGGAACTGTTTTGACATCACTCAGAACAGCACCCCTTTTTAAGCTTAAAAGTCAGAATTAGGAAGGGTCAAACAAGCTTCTTCTACTCCAAATACTTCAGCTAAAATATATTTGTTGGAAAAAAAAAAAAAAGAAGAAGAAAAGAAATAAGACCCCATGGCACTGAAGTGGGTTTCATTTGCAGTTTGCTTTGACAAAAAGAATTCTGAAAACTCTTGGGAAAGGACTTGAAGAAGTTGCCACTTGCAACTTGGGTGCAAGACTGGCTGGAAAGAGACCCTGAGAAGCCCCACACACACCCCTGGTATCACATGGAATGTACTGGGTTCCCCCTGCTTTATCTGAAGCACATGTGATGTGCAGGTCACCATACGGGCTAAAAAATATACAGCTTTCCTATGCATGTCCAACAGCCTCCTGTGGGAACAAACGGTCCAGCCTGTAAGGAGGCTTCTCTGCCATCCTAAATAGTGCATAAATATTTTGCAATCAACAGTGAAAGTCATTTGTTGAGGAAAAAAGTAAAATAACACTGTCTGGATAATTCAGTACCTTTCACGTTTTCTCAACAAATTTGCAAGCTCCCTTGCAAAGACTAACAAAGCTTCACCTCTCTTTAGGAAGGGAAGATGACATGCATTTGAAAGAGTCCTGTTTTTTTACTTGAGTGAGGCTGAAGCAGGGTAATGTAAAATAACTTGCACAAGTCAACACAGTCAAGCAAGAGCAGGTTACCAATGAACCTCAATCACACCAGGCAGAAACTGCAACTTTATCAACTTTATTTCTAAAAGGCTTCAGAGCCCTGGGGTACTGGATTGATTCATGTTAGCGGTAGAAAAACTTTTGCAGACAACAGCTCACACACTCCTGTCACTGCAGTATCATTAGCAGCTCTGCACAAGCAACTGACACAGGAAAAATGGGAAAGGGATGTCCCAGAAGATGCTTGTGGGAGTCCACCAGTACTTCCACAAGTGAACTGAGCTGTGCTGTCAGAGGCCAAATCCCTCTTACTAGGGAAGGTGGGATGCTGCCTGCTGTGACACAGCAGCGTACAACAACTTTTGCTTCTTTTTTTTTCCTCCCAGGTCCAGCTTCTTTGAAAAAGATAATAGTAAAAAAACTGATATCTGCAAAGGCCTTTCTCACTGTCCACATTTTCTCCCAGATGTCCAAATCTCACCCTCTTTCTCCAGAATAAGGTTAAGGTACAACAAACATGAAGTGTTCTTCACTTAGTCATCTCCCAGAGAAGCCCAAAGCATCAAGTGAGAAAGAAATTTTAGGCAGCATTAGTTTTTCATGTTACACTTTCTAACATCCCGATTTTACTCATCCACAGCATGTATTTAAAGAGATACATCTTGGCATCTAACAAGCATAGTGGCTGTGATACAGCAAAGACAGGCCTCACTTTGTTCCCCAGCTATCCTGTGGTGATTTTCCTCACATGAGAGCTCTCCTGGAGTTGGTGGGTTCTGAGCATCCCTGGGCAGTCTCAGTGTGCGAGCAGGGGAGGCAATCCCAGCCCCAAGCGACTGTGTGTGTGTGTGTGTGTGTGGCTACTTGAGTCCTTTTGATAGTCCCTCCTGGGCGTTTCACTGTTGTATTTGGATGGCTGCCCCTCTGGCAAAGTGCTGCAGGACTGTAGGTGTCAGCAAGGGAGATGTTTTTGTGTTTGTGTGACGTCCCCAGAATAATGATCTAGCTGTTTAAGTGAGCTGAGCGAATGAATGAGCACAAGAAAAACATCTTCACTGAAAGCGCAGCCAAAGTTAATGCACCATTAATAATGGTCTGGGTGAATTATTGGAAGGGATAATAGGCCTGGGGTCAGGGAAGGTCTGAGACAAAGAACAGGGAAAATTGGGTCACAGAAACATGACAGAGCAGATCACGCTGATGCGTCTGTGGGATTCTCCTCAGATGAAGTCATATACCACCATGCAGAATATTAAGGGCTTTGCAGGGACAGCCATTCCCAGAACCACCACTCAGATCAATATGGGAAGGAGCAGGAACAGACACACAGGGCTACAGTGGCTGCCTCTTAGTCCCCCTTTGAGAGATTCACTTTAATGTTGTTTAGATACTTTACAAAATACACCAAGTGTGCACCTCCCTCAAAAAGGGACACTTATGGGGTGGCTAATTACATCAATCTGAGAATTTTCTAAGCAGAGAGAGGTGTCTAGGCAAGTGTGTCCCTTCCCTGAACGGCAGCACTGTGCATTTCACAAAAAGCCATCTGAGGTGCTTCAGCAGCTCTGCTTTTCTGTCTCCAAAATTGCGGCAGGCACTACAACCCCTTCTCCTGCCCCATCAGCTGCCTGTCTTCACGACACTAAATTACTGACTAACCTCACTTTGTCAGAATTTCCCTTCTTTAAAATGGAGATAATAATACCTCCCTACCTCAGAGGTTTGGTTAATGTTTATACAGCACTTTAAAAATGATGTGGTAATTAAGTGCTCAGTATTATTATATCAACGTGTATAATGATTCCAGCAGACAGCACTATAAACAGGGCTGTACCATGCCTACTTTCCTTTTGTTTGGCTTGTTAGCATTTGGTTTGGTTTTCATACAGCATACTTCAATTATTACTGGTTAATTATTCTGTAGTTTTATTACCTGCTCAGTGGCTTTGACAAAAATAAAAGAGGAACTACACAAGAAGAGTAATAGGAAATGTTCATTTCGGCCCACTGGGAACATTATAGCAAGGAAAAGCGAGAGACAGGCCCCCACCAGCTCACCTGGGGAGACCTCTCTCCTGCCCCAGGCACTACAGCCCATCTTGAAATACATCCAGCCAGCTGTTGCCATCCAAAGGGATGCAGAACCAGTTTTCTATTCTTCTAACAAAACTAATGCAGAAACATAGTGGTAGCTTGATTTACAAAGCTATTTTTTTTCAGACAATGCATGTCAGGATGTTGGAGAAGGAAAGATGCTTAGTTTAATAGTGGGTTGGGTACAGCATCCCATTCAGATAAGAAATAAAGATCACACAACTAACTTCTGTTGGGCAAACAGCTCAAGTAATGGTAAATACCCTGCAGGAGAGTTGGAAGGAGAAGGGGCCTTGCTGGGATGCAGATATGTGAAAAGTAAACAAGAAATAATAAGAAATACATTGCCCTTCAGTGATAAAATCACCCAAAAAGCGCCTTGAAAAAGCATTATTGTACTAACATCTCAAAGCACCTGCAGGACAGAGTCAGTGTGACTTCACACTCAGAGAAACTGAGGTGCAGTGAGGAGCAGAGGATAACATGAGAAGGCTTCTCAGGACTGCTGGAGCCCCTGCATGTACCTCACTACCACAGACAGACATAGGAGCAGTTGGTTTCCCTGCTCAGCTCCCTGCAGGGACAGATTTTGGATGCACATGTGGACATGGTACTTACTTGACACAGAATAAAGCCCATTCCTGGGGTTACCTGCACAATAAAAGCCATTATAAAATCCGTGAAAGACAGCAAACACCTCCCTCAGACACTGCAAATGGAAGGCTGTCCCTCTCCACGGTCCCAGAGAAAACCTCCTCAGATGCAATCACAATAACCATCCATCTTCTTGGGGATGGCCCAGAGGAGATTATCCTCTTACAAAGTTTATTCTACTGCTTCAGCTCAGGTGGAAG
This sequence comes from Pomatostomus ruficeps, assembly GCA_013400735.1. Taxonomy (NCBI): domain Eukaryota; kingdom Metazoa; phylum Chordata; class Aves; order Passeriformes; family Timaliidae; genus Pomatostomus; species Pomatostomus ruficeps. Next base: position 160,628 of record VYZT01030654.1, on the reverse strand, counting down.
AACAAAAAAATGTCTTTTGAAGATGCTGAGGGCTGCTCTTACCCAGCCGCTGGCTAGGACAGAGGCATTGCTGGCACAGGGCATGCACAAACACAGCGCTGCTGGCCGTGCAGCCGGGAACACATTTCAGCCTAGGCACTGCTCCTGCAGTCGGGCAGCGCTGCTGGGCCGCAGGCTGTGTCCAAAAGCCGGGCGGGCAGGCAGGTGGCTGCCAAGCGAGCTGGCTCTTGCAACTGGGATGGGGCAAGATTAGATCAGCGAGCTCCCCCCACAGCCCCGTGGCCAGCTCGAGGCACCACTAAAGGAATCTGGCCATAAATTTCCTCCCCACCCCAAGAAGAAGACAGTGCACTTAAATGAACTCAGGCCCTAATGGAAGTAGGATATTCTTGTTCAGCTCAATGTCTAACCCATCCTGAAGCTCCTGGCAGCTCCACTCAGCTCTCTCCCATGCACTGCCTGACCTTTGGTAAGGGCATTAAAACTGTCAGTCTTTTCCTAGGCAAAAGAGATGGAACAATTACAGTGAGGCTAAAAATGACCTTTCTCTCTACATGGAAAGTTTAGATTAAAAATTGAAGAGTTCATTGACATTTTCTATAAGAACACAGAACTGTTGTTAAAAAATCAAACCCTAAAATTCCTTAGTTGCTATCTACCATCTCTGAAACTCAGCATGAGGGGCTGTCCTTCCTCATCCACCAAATGAGCAGGGACAGCTGCTACTGGCAGGGACATGAGGACACCACGAATCCCTTCAACACGCTCCCATGCAGCACCCTTCTGGTGTGACCAAAAATGGGGGCACTTCACTTCTTGGTGAGGAAACAGGAATTTTCTGTCTGAAGCCTGCTGACATGGGAAGTCCTGGATTTGGTCTTGCAGAACAGGTTGTACCCAAAACTTTTGAAAATTTCAAAATGGTGTGGGGAAATGAATATATTCAGGTCTATAGAAGTATTTTCAAACATGCAGATGAGCATTTGTGAAAGAAGGCAGTGCATTACCTATTATTCTACAAGAATTCCTGGGGTCTTCAGGTTACTGATAAGTGCCAGCCTTAGGGGCATAAACCATTATATTTTTATACCTCTGGGAAGAGTAAATAAGATCAAAGCAGAGCTCTTCTGCAGCCAGGAGGAACCCCACAAGCACAAGGAAGTCTGGCAGTGGAGTGCCCAAACACAAAATCTCTGATAGCTTTCCGAAGAGCAGTAATTAGAAAAGTCTCTTGATCAGCCTTGCTGCCACCAGCCATCTTCTTCAATCCCACAGAGCTAGAGCTGGGGGAAGCTTTAAAGCACCGTTTTTCATCAGTTAATGTTTTCCACGCACCTGCACCTTCTGTCAGAAGCAGCACAGAAAAGATTAAGATAGTTTAAGATCTATTATATTTTAGACTACAAGAACATGGAAGTGATAAGGTTGAAATGCTTTGACTTTATTTCAACAGTATCTGCTGAAATGGGAAGTTTCTGAAAGAGACTGCTGAGCATTTGTGCTTCCTGGAAAACTAAAAAGAAATCCAAATTGCCTTTCTCTGCTAAATAAGCACTGAATTCTTTGGGACACAATGAAATCTGAAACAGCAGCAGTGCACATTTCCATTGCAAAGGAAACCCATTCCACTCACACGCTGCTGGAGAAGTAGCAGAATGCCAATCCCACCTGGGACATACCAGCCTACCCCACCATACCTGATCAGGAGTTTCTACATCCATGCTGAGCATATCCAGAGTGAGATTTTCCCACTAATGCTAGGTTTTTGTTAGCTGGATGAGGTGGTATGACCACTGAATGGCAGAAGAGAAACCCAAAAGGAAAGGCCTTATGCATCTTATTAATTCCACAGGTGAGCTGCAAATGTTGAGAGTCTTGAAAATCACTTAATTGCCAGGCTGTCAGGCCAAGATGTGTTTTGAGGACGCTGCCAATCTGACAGTTATTAACAAACAAAGAGGCCACAAGCCCTGACTGCATCGACATGCTTGTTATTTCTACTCATGTGCCACCTCCCAACAGGAAGTACTTAATAAGAATAATAATATCCCGAAAGGCCAACCTACGGCAGTGTAATTAAAAAGCTTTTCTGTCTCACTTTAAGGGGAGAAAAAAAAATGAGGGGGAAATTAAAATCAGACACGAAATTCCACTAGAACAAGCTAGCTTATGTCCTAATAACGCAGGATTGTGCCAACTCCTCCAAAAAGCAGAGGAGGGAAAGAAAAAAAAGGGGGGGGGGGGGAAAGAAAAGAAAAAGAGAAAGAGAAAAGCAGCTCTCTAGACTGACTCAGATCTGAGGCTACATTGTGGTTCGGCTGTGGCTGCAATTCTAAAGAGAGAAAGGCAGCACAAGGAAATAAAAGGCGGTTTGCTTTTCGAGCAAGTTGCTGTTATATGATGTAACTCTTGAATGAAATCACGGCCACTGCTGCTTTGTTGAGAAAAGACACAGCCTGATAAGCTCGAAGGACCAGATGGATCCTGGGGCTTGTTCTCCCAACAGCTGCTGCCAGAGAATGGGAAGAAGAAAAAGAAAAAGAAAAAAAAAAAAAAAAGAAGAAAAATCCCAACTAGCAAGGAAGAAATCCCCGCACGTGAGGGGCAGGCAGGGAGGTGGGGCAGACCAGATGGTGGTTCAGCTTGTGCCTGCCTGGACGGGCAGTAGGAGAAAGATCTGTTTGTCAAAACCTTCTGTGAAAACTTATAGATCTCTCAAGAAAGGAGGGATCCTTTCACAGAAGAAAATATTACCTGCAGGTTTAAGGAAAGAAATTTCCCACAAGTTTTTATCATCCTGCTTCCTGGGAAGCCACTAGGATTCATCAACTGCCTGCATCTCCAGATGATCTTGCAACTTCCAAAAAAAGTTGGCCAAGAGGATTTGCCCCTGACTGCTCTGGGACCAGGCCAACAGATGACAAACCTTGCCTGTTTCACAGTAAAGCTCATTTCACAGTGGAAGCCACCTCACTTCAAGACAGCAGGTGAAATAAAGCGTGTGAACCTCAGCTAACTGCCCGGAGTATTTCCCAATACCCCCTGCCTTTCTCCCATGGTCCCCAACACCTGGCAATGAGAGATGCCCCAGCTCCTCAACAGGTTTCCTTTTCTGGGTATCCAAATGAAAGAGAAATGCATTTGAGCATGTGCAAACGTGGCCCTGACAGCAGTCCTGCCTCCTGTCATAGCAGCTTTGGGGAGCAGAGAACCAGAGCCTGAATCCATAGTTAGCTGAACATGCTGTTCAATATGGCTCAGGTGCTCCTGGATCTTGATTTTACATCTGAGCACTTTTCCTTCCAAACTTCAAAAGGGGTTTTCCTTGGCTTCCTAAAGTCCAGCTGCTTCAGGTCGCCTGTAATACAAGGCTAAATTGTATATTGCCATTAGATTGAGGCATTATGGGAGAAAGCACTAACTGGTATTTATGACCAGAAGGCAGCAGGAGCACCAGATGACCCAGCTGCCCTCAGATGCATCCAACCTGACCAAGCCCAGGATCTCTGTTGGTGAGATGTGGAGGGACAGGGAAGTTCAGCAACCTAAGACTGGAAACCACAAGACTGGTGGACTACCAAAGGGCAAAGCAGTGAAGGAAGATGGAGGGAGAGTGCATCAGCTATCACACAGCACCTTCTGGACAACAGTCATCTGAGCAGCAAATCCAGCAGAACTCTGACCATGCACCTTCCACTCATGCAAATAAAACCTTATTGAGGAATATCATCCCAAGCCACATTTCCAGGAGCAGATCTACAGATGGAGATGTCTTTTAGCCTTCACACCCCCATCCACGCATTCACACCCCTCCCCTGAGGTGGCACTGGCATTCACTCAATCACATACCAAGCCAGCTCAGGGAGTTCATCCAGTTGAAAACTAATCACCTAAAATTTTATTGCACAGGGTTTTGGCTGGATCAACTCCCTGAACCAGTTTACCATGAGATCCATGGTGAAGAAAAAGCAAAAGCCCTTAGGCTGCTGTTCAGCAGCCACTTCCAGCCCAGGCTGCCACCAAAAGTATTAGCCCTGACCTCCCTTGGCCACTCGTCCCCACAACACAGCACACCCCATGATGGTGGCCAGGATGTTTTTATGTGACTGCAGGGCTGACTGGACTGAGGAGTACATCTCACTGAAAGATAACATACCCCTTCCCAGCAGCTGATGCTCACAGCCCAGCCTCCAGGTGCTGGTCCTAGGGAGCATGGCTGCTTCCATGTGTATGGAGTAGTTGGGCTGACTGGCCATGGCTAACTAACTACACTTCCCCAAATCCCTGCTGTCTGCTCAACCAGCCAACACAGCTTGCAGGAGCTGGAAAGCTGCCTTGCAGAAGAAAAACTCCCAAGCAGATGCCTAAATCCTGTGAAAGCTGAGGTCCCAATGCCAACAAGATAGGGCATGCCAGCCTGCCCTGAGCACAGACCTACCTGAACGGTCTCTGCCACTGCAGGGCTGCCTGCTGCCATGGCGGGGATGCCAGTACTGCCTCGTGCCACAAAGACTTGCTCAATCTTTCAGGACAAGGCTGTGCTTCAAATTCAGCGCTGGCATTTCGAGCCTCTCTAATCCAAACCACAGGAGTCAGTTTGCTTTCTTTATGCATATGGTCCTCCAGGCATTAAAACAAACTGAAATCAAACTGTTCCTATAGGCAATGGCTAGAAAAATTTCCCCTTCGTATGAAAGGTCTGTTTATAAAATTTGTAAAATTGAACAAATCGAGTCTGGAAAAACCCATGCAGAGTCTGTTGTGCATTTTGACCAAACTTCTTTCTGGAAATGGAAGAAAAGATGTCTGCTCTCTGCTAGTTGAGGTAAAATTGCAGGGCTGGGTACTTTAATTTCTTGCACTTACACCCAGGTGATAAGCATCTAGGTAGCTTTCAAAGAAGAGTTTTGGGAGCTTTCATGCTTCAGGACACCAGTCCCCAAAGCAGTCCTAGTCGGTAGAGACTGCGAGGGTACTGCACGAGCTGGCTTTTAACCAGGCGTAAGGCAGCCTGCTGCTCTTAACTAAGCAGAAGGTCTGACGAGGAGAGGGGTGAGGAAGTTATCTGTTTTACCCAGCTGTGGTTTTGGTGCAGGCTAATAACTCCCATGTATCATCCTGCCTTGGTATGAAAATTTTCCGACTGGTATTAAAAATGGTCCCAGTGCAGTTTGCAGCAGATTCTCCGGGCAGCTCATGCAAAGTGCTGGTTGTTAGCATGCTGCTTGTGTAATGAGGGTGCTTAAGACTGTAAGGGGTCTCTGGAAGGTCCTGAAGAGTGATTGCAGTTCAGGAGACTCACCCACCTGGCAACACGCTGATTTATGGCCTGCTCAGTTAATAGCCCTGCTTAACACAGGAGTTTGTCGAGATTAAGTAATTGCCTGAAACAAAAAGTTTATTATCTTTAAGTCTCTGCTGATGAATGACTGGGTGTTGGAAGAATCATGTGAAAGATCATCTGTGATTCCCTCCCACTTTAAGGGGAGAAAAAAAAAGAAAAAATAATAAGGTTTTAAAAGACAAGCTCTTCCAAAAGGAGTTTGAAAGCTCACAATGTACACTCAAATATGGTCGCAGTTACCAGGAGGGGGTTTCAGACCTAGGGTGCCATCTAATAAATAGTTCAAGTAATAACACAGTTCTGTGATGCATTTTTCCCCAAGTACTGCAAGTGTTTTGTAAACATTAATTAATATCACCCCTTGAGAGATAACTGATCCTGTCACACAATAATAAGATTGGGAATAAATCAAGATGCAAAGCTTGTTTAGTTTCCATACATTACATAGTGGCCTTTCCCATCCTACAAAAATCTGGAAATTTTCCAATCTAGAAAAGACTGCAGATAACTGCAAATTTAAAAGATGCTGCATGCTAAATTCTGCTACAATTACTTCTCGTCTCCATTTCCAGATGCTTCAGTAAGGTTAATAAGCTTGATTAAGGTCACACACACTTACACTGCCTCATGAAACCGAGATCCAAAGTGCACCAGAACACAGGGCTTTGGGACTTGCCCCGTTCCACCCCCACCCCGAGATGAGCCGCCTGCCTGCTCAGCATCCCTCGCAGTGGGGCTCGTGCTAGGAGATCACACGATCCAAACCTCTCCTCCTTCGTCCCCCGTTTCCTTTCCACCCACAAAGTTTCTCAGTTGGCACATGAGCACGGGAGTTTGGACACGAGGGAAACAGGACTGACAAGAAACCCCCATCTCCACAGCAGCCACTAAGCAACGTTCCCACTGCCCCAGGTGTCAGACATACTGTCCCTCCTCACATCACTTCGAGGCCTTCCTGCAATAAAATGGGAATTCGCTCCAGCTTTTCCTAGCACTTCTCATATTACCTTTTAATGCAAATACATATGGTCCAGGGAACACTGAGAGACTTGCATGAAAGGATGTACACCAAGAGAATGCAAACCCTGGAAAAAAAGGGATTAGATCTGCAAGACTCCCTTGGCCCCAAACATGTGCCCCCCCAACTCCCTAGCATATTAATCAAGAGTCTGATGAGATTCCTTTTGAAATCCCCCAAAAGATTTCTGTAGACTTCAGTGGCTTTTGGATCAGGCTACAAACTCAGAATAAATCATAAACTGGCTACATCTGCCAAGTTTATTTCTTTCTTTTCCAGGTTTCAGAACAAATCCATTTTACTGCTGGGAAAAAGCGCAATGAAATAACTGACAAGAGTTCAAATATCCTATATCACTCCTCATATTAATTCAGCCAGTCAATCTATCCCATAACTTTGGGAAGTGAAGCAGATTATTTTGGCCAGATCAAACCACAAAACTGTGCTGCTTCATTTATGTGCAGTTTATTATTTAAGGCAACCTGTGCAAACCCCTTTCTCTTGGGTTAGAAGTGACAACGTGAGGGACTAAAGTTAAGCAGAGCCTCAAGCTAAGCTACAGCTAACCAAAATACATTTGAACTGAAAAAACCTAATGATCACCACAACTGCCACAGCCCACAATCAATTTTGGAGAGCATCTCTTATAAAAAATATCTAATCTTAAAGGATACACAAAAAGCAAACACTTGAAAATGTAACCCAGGTCCTGGAACCTCATGTTTTGCATAAATTTGGATGGGTTTATTAATTTGTGGTTAATGTATTGCCCTTTTCTTTTTTTTTTTTTTAAACTCTATTTATCACTGATAGCAAATTCCCCATGCATAAAAGATCTCATTACACTTCCAAGTTGGATGATTCTGTAGCACGTCCCACTATCAGCAAGAAGAAAACAAAGCTGTTTCCCCATATTCAATTCAGAGCCCGGCTGATGTGTGCTGATAACTTCAAGATACCTTGAGAGATCTGCAAGATCGGGAACTTCCTATGGCAAACAGCTTCAGATATCATTTAAGGTTTAATTTATTCATTCATCATCTGCTGAAAGCAACACTAGCACTGGCATTGAGTTGAAAAGCCACTGCACAATGGATATAGCATCATACTGGACTTTTCTCTCGTTTTCAGTGGCTTCAGGAGAAACAGCCAGACATCCTGACAGGAGAGGCTGGGGGAAGAGCCTTGGATTTGCTTTGACCCACTGCTTGGAGTCCCTTGTGCCATTTCAGGATGGGATCTACACAACCACTTGTGAACTGGGCCCACAAACTAGGGCAACAGCAGAAATTAAGTTCTTCAGAAATGCAGTAGTGGCAGATCAAAACATCTGTGAACACTGTGTTTTACTGACAACACACTTCTAACTTTGAAACAGGTCCTGCTATCAGGCTATTAGTACAAGCACTTTACTTTGAAGTATGTACTGTAATTCTTGCAATTTTACTCCCAGCTCTGGTATTCATTTGGCTCAGGTTACTTCTATAATTTATCTTCCCACTGGAAAAATTCAGCCTGTAATAGACCCATCCAGAGTGGTACAGGTATATGCACCCTCTTTCTGTGCCCCTCTTTTATCCTGCACGGTATTTTCAATAAGAAACTTTAAAGGAATAACAAAACAAAACAAAACAAAACAAAACAAAANAAAAAAAAAAAAAAAAAAAAAAAAAAAAAAAAAAAAAAAAAAAAAAAAAAAGAAGGGGTTTTCAATCCCAGTGATGCTAGAGATCAGTTTTTCCCATGAGAAAAACACTTCTCACTTCTCTGACTTGAGGTGACTCATTGCTGTTCCCCTGCCGAGGCTCTGCGCTCCCCTCGCAGTGTTTAACCCAGGCATGTAACTCGCCCGGTGTGGTGGGTGTGTTGGCATTTGCTAATAGGCTTCCTGGGCTGTCACCTGCATGTGACGGCTGAGACAAAAGATTACGTGATGATTTCTGTTTACAGAGCAGTTATGATAAGCTGACATTTGCCTCTAGCTGTTGGGTTTGATAACTCAAATATGGCCTACATGTGCGCTCCTGTGAGCTGGCAACACTCTTGTTGAGAGTCGTTTTAGAGGAACTTTTCCACTTATCCTCCTGAAAATTATAAGTGAATTTCTAATGCATGTGAATGAGGCTGCACTGACAGCTGAGGAAGTTGCAGTGCCTTAATCTCTACGCTCATGTCATTACATGTCATGTCACCCATGCCACCTCGCTGGCAACGGTCGGCACTCTCACAGAGGCTCAGTTTCTCAGCTCCCAATCTGAGGAATATTTCCTCCACCCAGCCCCATAAGTACGGGTATCAGTATAAACTGAATATGTCCCTCAGAGGGGGAACCTGCTGCCAGGGAGCATCTTGAGCAGCAAAACTCCAGCAGCAGAGGCCTTTGAACACCTAAATGAGCATTTTCCCAGCACCAACCCTGATTTCACAACTCTTCACTTGCAAACAAACAGCCTGTGTGTGTTCAAAAGGAGAAGGGATCTGGGTCAGGGACTCGGGAGACAAAGAAACCACATTGCAAGAAGTGTGCCTTTGTTTCTCGGGGAACAACAGTGCCAGGTAGGCAGCAGCACCTTGAAACATCACTGGGCCTGCTGAGGAAGAGGAAGGAAAGAAAGCACCCAGATAAACTCGTGTCAGCATCACTTGGGTTGTCAAAGCCACAAGTGGTGGAGGTCATGGCAGACCCAACCACACTGATAAGTTCACAACGCTCTATTACATTTCTCCAGGAATCAGGTGGTACTTATCCTGACATGTTCATTTAGTAAAGAGAAAAGAAGTGGAAGAAATAGGGCAGGAGAAGCTGTGATGTGAAGGAAAGGGACAACAGGCTATCACTGCCACCTTTCTAAACTGCTAATAGAATGCCAATGGCCACAAATCACTATGGCTATGTTTAGTTATTCACACTCGTCCCTGGGAGATTTTCAGTTACTTAACTGGCCAGCAAATGTGTTTGTGGGCACAGCAATTTTCCAGATTACTGGGTTTTCTCAATTTCTCAGGACGCATTCATCTCTGATCTTCTCTTGACTATATCTCATCTAGTATCAAGGCAAGCCACATCCATAGCCAAAAGAGTTGCCAAACACAGCTTTGACAGTACATACACGTGCTAATTAATATTATTAACCTGTTGCAACCACAGCTTCCAGCCAAGAAGGGACTTCTAGAGTATAATCCAAATCAAAGGTATTCCTATCACCTCCCTGGCAAATGCCATGTGGTTGACATACAACTGGGAAATGGAGGCAAACTGGTTAATACATTTTCCTCTGACTCAAATGACTGTGTGATCACATGAAAGAAATCTGTTAGCAGCTGGGCAAATAAGGGAAATTAATTGTTGTTCACCTTCAACTACATGATATGTTTCTTTTTTTATCTGTGTCTGGTCCTAAGAAACCCTTAATTTGTTATTTGTAAGTTAAGTTTTGCTATACTTGCTTATGTCCTGTAATACCATAGTTTGCAAACAGTTTCACTGACTTACGGGAGCTCCAGCTGTGACTGGATGGCAGATTCAGGCTTTGGGAAACAGCTCTCAATTCAGGAAAGTGATGGTGCATATCCTTATCTCCATCACAGTGTGGCTATCTCTCTTTTCATAGCCCGAACTTTCAAGTGATAGGACACACCCCAGTCATGCAGAGGAGGTGAGGGAGGCAGTGCCAGGTCTCCATCCACCGTTGTCAGGAACTCTCCTGTGCTCCAGCCCTCCATCCTGGGTCAAGAGGAAAAGACAATTCGACTGCCCAAACTGGGATACTTGATACTGAATCCACCACAGCTGGGAGCATATCTCAGCTGTCAAGGAGGCAAAAGAGCAGAGAGATGATCTGCCTTGAGAAACACCAGGATTGATCTCTCCCCATCCTAAGTAAACTTCTGTGACTCTGGCTCCCAGTGGAAACAAGATGACCATTTTTATCACCTCACCTCATCCCAGGTCTATAGAGAAATGAAAGGCAAACACAGTGACTGCTAATATCTTTAGCCACACTTACTGAAACCTTTTGACACCAAGGCTATTTTTATTACCTAAGTGCACTATGCCTGTATCAGAATGCAAGTTTTATTGCTTACAGTTCAGCCTTGCAAAAAGCCTTTTCCAATAACTGTCTGTGGCAAAGATATGCCTTAATGACATAGGGAGAGGCTACAGTACCTCCTAGCACAGCCTGGCACTAAGAGCAGCGTTAGACATCCCACGCATTGCTACCCTCCCGCAGCCTTCACTCCTCTGCAGATCTCTCTGTGTGCCAGGGCTGCAGCCAAAAACATCTGCCCTGGCCAGGCTGGACATGTCGAAAGTGTACGCACAAAACAGGAATGAAACACAGCTCTACAAGTTTTGTATGGCTTTTCAAAACAGCACAATAAGCAGATTTTGCTACTTAGAAATGGACGGTACGTTCAATCTCCTCCTCCTCCCAACCTCCTGACCAGAAGCTGCAATACCCAGCAGTGCCCAAGGACCTCTAAGCAGCTCCACCAGGTCAGACAAGGCTCAGGTTGTCCCATCTCCAGCAGCGAGATGGCAGAGGGTCAGAAGATGCCTACCATCATAGTCTAGAGTCCTCCTCCCAAGCAATTTCCCACCTCCTGAGCCACAGATGTGCCTTCATATTTAATGAACTTTCAGAAGTTTCTCTTCCAAGCTGTGCCTCAGTTTCCCCAGCAGCAGAACAAGAAAAAAAGTCTGCCTTAGTTTTGTAAGAATCTCTTAACAACAATACCACTGCCTGCAAATGTCTTTAAGAAAAGACTGGACATAAATCTATGTATATGTATGCAAACCCCTTAACTTTTAAGTTTTCTTTCAATTACACGGGATTCCCTACCTGTCTATTCTTTTTCCTGGAACTGCTGACTCTTTCAAATAGTAAAATGTATCCCAAGCCAGTAAAAGTAGTTCAGACTGATACAATCTTAGCGTCTTACACCCTCAGAGCATCGCATGCAACACCTATATTGAGAAACCAGGAACTTGAACAGATGCAGTCAGACCGCTCGCAGTGGGAGTTCAGAGACAAATAATTCAACCTTTCATCACTCTCTAATCCCAGGAAAGATATCAAGGTTAAACTACTGAGAAAAATATAGCAAGTGTTAAGCAACACGGATGGTTCTCTCAAAAGGCATAATTAGCCAGGTAGCCATGGTCACCCAGCTCAAGAATTCAAACCTACAGTAATTTCTCCTTTCCCAAGATGCACAACCCAAGTAGGTGCATTCCCTGTCTGCAGCCACGGCGTGGTTTGGTGTCAGCCGCTCGCTCTATAATTGGCTCTTTATTGTGAGTTACCACGAAAGGCTCCAGGCAGTCCCCACAGACCTTGCCCTTGATCTGGGTTAAGATACTTTGACCCGTGATCCTTTATAATAAATTATATCCCCCTGTTGAAGAATGCTGCCTTCAACAATATAGGGCTGCCCTCAGGAAATGGGAAAGGAATTTTCCTATAAAGGCAGATTAACGAAATTCCACGGAAATTTCATGCATTTTGAATAATCATCTGAACCGTGACGAACTAGCTTCCCCTTGCAGGGATACTGCTCCAAATCTGTGTAGTTTGAAGACAAATTTAGCTGTCTCTTTCTTGGCTGCAAAGCATGCTGTTTTTCTTGGACTTGGCATGTCAGGCTGAGAGTAGTGCTCAGGGCAGCTCGTCCCTCGGGCTTGGCTGCCCAGCAGACAGAAAACACCACCCAGGCACCTGTGTATTCATGTGCAAGGATGGCTGTAGTTTGAAGTTTATACACAGCCCAATATTCCCTGTTGAGTTGGGATAAGCTCCAGTGCAGGGATCAAAGAGGATTTCTTCTTGTGCTGATACTCCCCCCTCCTTGGCCCAGCTGGTAACAGAGGCAGTGAAACAGTGAAACCTTCCCTCCTGGTACTTTCTTCCTCTGTTTCTGACAGTTCACAAAATTCTGGGTATGGGACAGGGCTCTGCTCAGCAGCTGCACAACCTGCACTGATGGCATCTGGTTGGGATAAAGCCACCCACTGGCTGTTCTCTCCCAGGCACTCTCCTCTGGGGCAGTTCTGAATGTCCTTCTCTCAATATTTTCGTTTTGCTTAATTTCTTGCCTCTCTGCAGCCTCCCTAAACATGATGACAATAGGTGTCCCACTTTTCCATCTCTCGGCTTCTCTCCAGCTCCTTCCTCAGGGGTTTTCCCAGCTCTGAGGGTATCAGCATTCATCAGTTCCCCCATCAAACCCCTTTTCTATCTCCTAGGGACATCACCACTGCTCTTGGGCACATTTCCACCACCCTCAGGTACCCCAAAACATTCCCCCTACCAGATGTGCACTATTCCTCCCAATACCTTTTCCCTGATAGCTAAGGTTGTGTCTGCCTCAGCACTTCTGAGGTTCACTTCCTGCATTTTGATCCTTGAGCTGACATCCTCACCATGGACAAGGTATTCTCACATACTCCTGCTAACCGGGGTCAAACCAAGAAGCAGCAAATGAACATCATCTACTTTTAAGGCACATGGTTCTGTTAGTCGGACACAAGCATTTTTTCCTGCACTAGTGTGTGGTGATGGAATACCACAGGACAATAAGGATTTTAAAGCATTACATTTTTTAAAAAGACATAATGCAAATTATAACAATTTTAATGTTCCTCCACTAGTTTTATATTGAAATATTTTCCTGATACTCATGAAAATATCAGATGAGAAAACTTTCCGTTTACAAAGAGTCTTAGGAGTCTTTCACACGCAGCAATGTTAATGAGACTGCAGCCACAAGGAGCGAAAGCACAGGAGAACAGTGTTGTAGTGTATATGTCAGCCCTCGTGTGTGCTTTCAGACGAGGAAGCAAACAAATGTTTTGCCAAGCTCCTGAAATGGTATGATGTTAGGACAAACTCCTGCATAGCTTTACTTACTGGAACATAAAAATATGCAAGCAATTATCAGTTGTCATTACTACAGCTAAACTAGGTGATATTCAGAAGCAATGCTGTTTTCCTAGCAATGAGCACCACAATAAAAGACAGGGGGACAGTTGCTCTGAAAAGGATGGCACTTCCTTGATTCAAGTAAATCATTTATGAAATTGAGATCTTTTAAATGAAAAAAGTTTGGGAAAAGCGTATTGCAGTTAAGACGAAAGCAGACAACAGCACACTAACAGCCTGACATAAAGTCTATTGAAATCAATGGGAGTCTTTCCACCAACTTCATTGGGGTTTGGATCAAATCCTCCAGGAGAATAAGCTATTCTGCAATACCTATTATTACACACAGTTTTGTCCTGGTAATTAGATGCCGGGAGAGTGCAGTGCGATTGTTTAAGGCACTGATCATTCACCCATGGAGACCCGTGTTCACAGCCTGGATGGGTTGAACTCAGAGGGGCTGCAGATTCCCACTGGCGCCTGTCTGCATTCCCAGCCCCACTGCTGCTCCCAGGTAGACAGGACAGGAAAAGGCGAGAGAAAGAGAAGGTCAGGGCTGAGCTGCCAGAGATGTGGTGAGCCCCTGCCCAAAAAAACCTGCTTCCTGCCCTTCCTCCAACTCCTCAATTTTCCCCATGCACCGTCACGCATGCATAATGTTTTCAAAGAGGTGGACAGCCAGCAGGTCTCAGGTCTGCACAAAGCAGCTCTGTACAGCCCCAGGCATCTCGCACAGCGCACTGAGCATCATCAGTGTTACTGACTATGCAGGGAACACGACTGTGTTTGCATCCTGTTTCTGAGGTAAAACATACTGCTCCTTGGAGGATAGGGCTGAGGGAGGGTCTGCAAGTCCCCTGCAACCAAAACACAAACATAAAGGGTAAACCATGCAGAAAGGACTCCCACCACGAAGCTATACATTTGGCTCACTATGAATACAGGACTCCATACCATTAGCAGCCAACAGAGATGACAGTACATCCTGAATTTTCAGAGGAGACCAGCATCGGAGAGCTCTGCCTCTGCGATGAGGCTCAATGCAGAGAGTGAGCAAACCTATGCTCATCAGTTAAAAAAAAACCAAACAGGCAACTAAGGAAGTTCAGCAGGTTGTGGCTGGCATGAAGACAGCACTACAGGTTGCTAGTTCACAGTCTCTTCCCACGGAAGACCTGCAAGCCACCAAGTAACACAGAGTAACACAGGCTACAATGATCAAAGGCATTCCCTTGCACAGTTCAAAGCCTGTCTGTGGCACTGCTCGCTGTAGGATGGTGCTCACACTAAAAGGATGTATCATTTCAGAAAATGACTACAAATTCACGGAAGAAAAATCCCGTGATGCCACCTGCAAATCAGCTGGTCCTTGAACTGCAATGCTTGCGAGGCTCTGAGAACACCTCTGGAAGCTGCTTCCACACCTGCCCTGCAACTGAATGCTCCCCCCTCTCTGAAGCTTGAGTCAGAGGTAGACAGACCTTGACCTCGCCCTAAGCTGCTGCTGCTGCTCCTGAGCTGAGTTTCATGGATACCCCTCCCCAACACAGCCTGGAAGCATGTGGAAGCAGGGGGGAGGCTGGGAAGTGACTAGCCTGGCATTAATGGTCATGTCTGCTGCAGTCAAGTCTTCCTTACCCCCAATATCTTTTGTGCAGCTAAACATATGAGCTAACCTACAGCTGCCCATATTTCCATCAATGGGGGGAAAAAACTAGGTGAGGAATATTTCCAGGTGCCTGCAGCAACTGGGGGTTCTTCTGTTTTGCTATTTTGTGAGTTGAAGGGTGGCCTCTTGCAATTCCCAGCTCCCAGTCCCAAACCAACTCTTGGTCTGGGAGCTGGCTCTTCTGCAGCAGCAAGAGGCTAAATTTCAGTCCCTGATACTTTGGCAGAGCTGATGGCCTCAGATGTGCCACTAGTGCAGATGCAGGGCAGTTATCATGCACCATGCTCGCTAGGATGCCTGGCTATCTCTCTGCCACTGCTGGGCCTCAAAATCCCAGGATACAAACTCTTGCCTTTGCCACTCCCCATCTCAGATGTCACAGGATTTACAAAGAGATGGTGGAAGCAGCCTACAAGAATAATTAAAGCAATTGAATTAACTGAACGTGTTTAGATGAGTTTTGGTCACATCAGTGTGAAAATCCCCCTGCTGGCAGCAGACTAGGACGGATCCGATGGGAGGAATATGGGGCCTGGTGTGGAGCAGTGCTGCGGAAGTGAGCCCCGTGCAGCCAAAAATGAGGCCTCCCTCCCCGTGCCGCTCCGACATCTTAGAGATCTGCAAAAGCTATTTGCAGTGAGAAGCTTTCTTGTAAAACATAAATGAATACCAGCTGTCCGGACAGGCTCAGAGCACAGCCTCCCTCCTTGGATGGGTTGTGGTCTCTGGGGAAGCTGGCTGGGCTGGCAGGACATGCCTTGTCTCTCCATCCCAGGGAGACACACAAGCAGTGGCATCTTGAAAGGGCATCAGTGTTTTCCTCCTGAGGTGTCGCTTGGTGAGCAAACTAACTGCTTTTTCCCCTCAGAGGGGAAAACATAGTTTTTTTATCATCTCTGATTTTTTTAAAAAAATACATCTCTTTTTAACCTTGAAAACAAATACCATTTTATTTTTACCCAAGAAGAAAGTCTGACTCTTCCTCATTGCCCCAGAGACCCACTTTGGATGCACTCACCCTTCAAGCACATTCATGCCCTGACGCTGGGTTCTGGCAGGGTCTGCCTCTGCATATCCCAGGGCTCCAGCTGGGCTCCTCTGCTCATTTCTTTTTTTTAAATTTACCCTGGAAATAATATTTCCTGGCAACATATTAATGCCCTTTTCAAAGCTTGAAAGGAAATCTAAACAGCAGCACAGACCAGAAGCCAAGTGCCTGAGCAATGAGAGTGGTACCTGCTTTGTACCTAAATATTTATAATTTGCTAATACTGTCATTAATACTTAGTTTTATTTTACTTATGTGTTCTATCTGTTTAAATAGCTACTTGGCCTTCCCCATGATAAAACATCAGGGACTTTGCCAGTGTTTCACTCTTCTCACACTGACACAACACACCTGACTTTGATTCGGAGGTTTATTTCACTGCATATGAACAAATACAAACACACAAGAGACAGCACTGTTTGCTTTTGCTGCACCTCAAGACTTTCACAATTACAGTATGGAGGGACACCAGGCTTCCCAGCTTCTCCAAGGGGCAGAACAAGGGCAGTGCTCCAGGTGCTGGCTTTAAGCATTTGCCTGCTGGAAGTTTTAACCTCCAAAATTATTTGCAGGTGTAAACAGCGACATGTAACCCTCTAAGACCCATGTTGAGTGAGAGCTGAATCCTGATGCACCTGAAGGTTTTTGCACGGGAAGGAATCAGAGCAGGACTGAGGCAGACTGAGGTCTGAATGGTTGGCTGGAATCAGCAGCCACAAGCCAACTTGAGCGAGTGTTGCTCCGGGGCAGAGCATGGCCATGTGTAGTTTGGAGCTGGAATGATTGGTTTGGTGCAGCTGCTGGCCGGGCCGATGGCCCCGGGGGAGGCAGGAGGCCAGCAGCAAGTGCCCAGTCATGGCAGCAGCCTGCCAGCCCCAGAGGAGCTGCAGGGCTCGCTGCCACTTCCACCCCTCGCAGCAGAGACCTCAACAACTCGTCACACTTATGTCCTCAAACCATGGTGAACCTGAGGTATCAGGAATGCTAATCGCTGCTCAGCTGAACATTTCCCCGTAATAACCTTTAATGACTCTGTAATTACTCTTTAAACCATTGACTTTGCAATCATTTTTTAATTCCCCTTTGCCACATCTCTCCCTGTGCTACCAAGCTGGAAGGCTGAACTGTAAGTGAATATTAGCCCGCTAAGGCGAGGGTTGTACCATTGCAGCCGTGCTTAATGTGAGGGCTTTGAAAGACTTTGGAGGGCAGGGGGAGGGGAGGGAGGAAACAAAAAGCACAGCAAGATTTTCCCCAAATTGGTTTCCCTCAAAACAAAGCCCTACCACTTTGCTAAGCTGCTTTAAGGAACGTTTGGAAAAAGCAGGGATTCCTTAGCGACTTGCTCCGCTAACTCTGCAAATAGACTCCTGTGCTGCAAGCACTGATTTTCAGCTGAAACAAATACTAGAAACTACATAGTGATAATTCAGGGGGAAGGCAAGTCCCTCGGTGAATGAACTCAACTGAATCTACCCCACTGGAAACCAGTATTTTGGCGGAGGGGGGATACAGAAGCAGTAAAAGAAACTTGAGTGTCCAAGACTCAGCGTGAAGCCAGCACAAAGCAGGCAGGAACGGGCAATTTCTTTTCAAGCCTTCGCCTCCAGGAACAATGGCCCTATTGCAACCACCCTTTGCTTTTCTTCCCGTGATTAACATGCAGCCCATGTGGGAAGAATGGGAATTTATTCTGCAGTTGAGATTCCAGAGGTGCTATCGGGTCAGGTGGCTAATCGTTAAATCAAACTGCTGTCATCTTCATTCAGGTCCTGTCACCCGGGGCCACATTATTACTTGGGTTTATGCAAAATAAACAGCTTTGCTAAACATTCCTCTAAAAGAGGGTCAAATAAAGAAGGGAAGGAGGAGATACACCACCAACATCAAGTAAATCCCGCATTCCCTCCTACCCCGCTGCAGCTCTGTCCTGGACTGATTTGATGGGGATGGGGGAAGGAAGGTTTTCTTCAAGTTTTTAAGCTTTTGTTTTTATCAGCATGCCATTTTTCTCTTTTCTAATTCCACTCAAGGCTCCTTAGTGAGTACTGTTAACTTATTCTTGTCTGGGTCTGGCTAATTCAGTTTCTTTCTTGAACTACATAGACTTACAATTCTGTATTTTCTATAGGTGAACTCAGCCATAAGAAATCTCTTATAACTCCACCATAAAAGACAATCTCTCAGAGGTTTCCTTCAAGACACATCTAGAGATGCTTAATGCAAGGCACTGAGAAGGAATGTTAATTGCAGTACTGCACACGCACATTTTTGGATCAATGGATTATTTGGAAATCCTGGGCTTGCTGTTGTAACAGGCAGCTGGGAAGAGAAGGTCTGCTGAAGTGCTCCCAGTTACTAATGGGCCAAGGCCTTGCGAGGGAACAAATGTACTGACTAGCATGGTGTGTCAGAGGGAACACGGCGTGGGATTCTGCAGTAAGAAGAGAAACAGCATCTCCAACCTCTCTTGCATCACTCTGCTTCCAAGCTTGGCTTCAGAGCCCATTTTCAAGGACACACAAATGCATGGATCTAAATACTGGCTCATCCCAGTTCCTCTCACCACAGAGCACAAGTCAAGGACAATTCACACAAACTGTCCCACATCATGCTCATGAGATATGAAATTCTGGCCAATCTGCACAGCAGCCTGCTGTCCCAAAAATAGCCAGACAGAATGTATGACTGTGAATGCCAAAGAGCAGAAATATTGTCCTAGATAAAGGAGCAGAATGATACCCATTTAAAGTGAGGCACTCTGCTATTCCAGTTCCTTCAGACCGGCAACAGTCAAAAAAAAAAAAAACCCACCCAAACAAAAAACCAAACAAGCAAAAAAACCCCCCCAAAACAAACAACAACCATGCATTAAAAAAAAAAGAACAAAAGGAAAAAAGGAAAAAAAGACCCCAAAATACAAAAAACTCCCAACCAAAAATCCCACCCTCGTGATTAACATTCATCTGCCTTGAAAGAAACTTTTAAAATATGTTTTTGTTCTCTGTGGCTTGTTGATCCCCGGCAAAAAATCAAAACTGGGATTAAAACCAAGGGGTTGTAGCCAGGAGACTGTCACTTCTAGTTTCTCCTCCCTCAAGGATTAAAAAGTTACTTTTAATTAAAGTTGTTTCAAGATGTCAAGCCTTGCGCGGCTGCCCCCAGCACTGTTTCCAAAGGCTGGTGAGCAAGGCGAGCATGCTTCAGGCTCTTCCCACACCTCTCCCAATCTGCCTTTTGTGGCACATGCTCCCCCAGCACGTGGATGATGATGATGGAGCACATCAGCTGTCCTGGGGTGTGATGTGACCGTGAAGCCGAGGCAGGGTGCCCACGTGGTAGGTTTGGGTGGGTAAGGGCAGGTAAATTTCAGCTTTGAAATACACTCACACAGCCCGAGACGCTCGTGTGCAGGATGAGCTCGGGCATCTTTTACAAAAATATTTTCATTGCCTGAGCTCCCAGGGGGGAGGTATTGATCTTTCCCGAGCACCGAAAGCCTGTTTCATGTATGAAGAAATCCCCTCCTAGCCCAAACATCAAAACATCTAAGCGTGAGTCCAGCTTTACAGAATTATGCTGGGTTATTCCTGGACTGTACACAAATTGGATGCTAAACACACACCAGGGCGTATGACTAACACATGTCGCTTCCTTCCTGCATGCTCTGGCAGCAAGTTCAATTGAAACAGGACTGTCTGAAAAATCCTGCCCCAAAAGGTCAGACGCAGAGTGTCTCGGTTCTTCTGGTGTTTCACAGAGAATCTGGTATGAGGGAAAATTACGGCAAGCAAAAACTGGAGCACAAATGTGACCACAGCCCTGACCTCTGATTGAAAATGCCTCATTGCTAGTTCAACCACAGGCAGACAGACATGATTTAATCCAACTTTTTCACTCCCCTTGCTGCATGGAGCTCACTTGCACTTTTGCTGCTCCTCGGGGGTATAAAACATTTTTTATCCACCCACGGTAGCCAAGGTACATACGCCACAACCACCAACTATGAATTTATTCAAGGTGTGCTTAGAAATTGGCAGGGCTAATAAAATGCAAAACAGTTTAAGATGCCCTGGAACATTTTTAAATCACATGTCCAAGGAATCATATATCTGTTGAGGCGTTTGGGGAAGGAGATGGTGCCAAAAGCGCTAGGGAGCTCTCTAAACAAAGACTCAGGTGAAGTGGAAAGACCCCACTCCCCAGAAGGATGGTAAGACCCAAATCTTGGATTGCACTTTCCACCAGTAACTGAAAACTCAGTGTGTGGTGAATGGCAAGGCCCTACTGCTAACAGCCATGGCAGGTGCCGCGAATTCTGCCCTATCACAGCTGGGCCAGCATCTCCTTGGCATGTGGGGAACACGGGGCTTTAAGGGAAAGGTGAACACCTGGTGCATCTGGGCCCAGACTGCCTCCATTGCTCTTGTACAGGACATGAGGAGCACCACTAGTGCTTCACAGATAAAAACGTGAATAATCTGGCCACCTTTCACCTTTCCATCACCTCCCCAGCAGAGGGACCAACAGTGAGAGCTATTGGAACAACCAAATTCCCAATTTCCTACTTCGCCAGTGGGAAGCAAAAGAGCTGAATCTCACCAAGTGCTCATGAGAGGCAGGAATTAAAGCCAGACAGTGAGTGGAAAGGCTGAAAAGGACCAGCATGAGATTCTGGTGGCCCAAGAACAAGATATTTGAGTGCTCTGTGAGTAAAGGCCAGTATGAAGCATTTGCCATTAAAAACTTCCAGAAGATTATGTTTTTCCTCTATTTTGCAGGGATTGTAGATCACAGGAAATAAGCCATATAACTTGTCTCCCATACAAGCCCATCCATTTGCAAGCAACTGACAGTAAGCAGTCAGAAAGCAAATGAGTACAATTAAAGCAAGCAAGCAAGCAAGCAAACCCCTCATTGCTCTGGGATAGGTGGCACAAGAGAACTTACCTCTGTGCATAGTATGGAAAGAAATGTTCATCAGCTTGGGATCATCTCCACTGAACAGGAGGATTGGAACCATGTGACCACTGTTTTAAAAAAGGGAAAAGAGGAGAGGGGGAGGGATGCCAGAGAGAGGAGGAGAGAGAGAGAGAGCACGATAGTGATCCCATTCATCTATAGATTGTTGAGGGTCGACATAATGAGTCTTGCAAACTGGACCAAGCAGCTCTGCAAGGCATTATTGCTAGTAAATAAATCACTTAGCAGGAGAAGAAAATGCATGTATAAATCTTCTGTGCTGGTAGCAGACATGTTTCACTAGCAACTACCTCCTGAATAACATGCCGAGAAAGCCAATAGAGTGAGTTTGTGAATGCATGTCCAAAGCTTCTTAGCAAACTGTCATATTGATCTAGCACAGCCTAAGGAAGCCTAAGAAGACTCAAGGAGTTTGGGCAAATGCTTGTATTAGTGTTCCTTTCCTCTTAAGAGTTTGCTGAGACGGCACTTCAGTGTTTCCCAAGTAGTGCACCTCCGACCCTGGCAATCCATCAAGTGAATGCAAATTGCGGACCAGACAAAACCAGGCAAACAGCAATGCTGCTTAATAATAATGTACTCCCAAAGAGAAGGACTTCCTCTACAATGATTGCTGTGTACACATTTAAACTAAACACCCAAACTTCTTATTAGCCTCATCATGATTTGTGTTTTTGTTCCCTTTGAAATGCTCCAAAGTAAATGGTACAAGTTTACTCAAGGCTAACCTCAAACAGTAGGCTTTCCGAACTGTGCAAACGAACAAAAGTTGGGCTATATATAGATGGCCCACATTTATTATAAGGCCCTTTTGAAAACCAACACCCAGCAAAGTAGAGCTAAGGAGCAAGTCTGAAAAGAAAATAATCTCAGTAATCACCACTCTCTTCGCATTTGGCCTGACCGGCCCTAATTTGGTGGGGATTGTCCAGGACAATGCCCTGGGGCAGCTTCCCTAAAGTCCGTCTCTAGCCATGTAATTAGCAGGAGTCAGCTCAAGTCAGAAGAGCAGTTTTTCTTCTGATCTGCACAAGGTGTTCCTGCTGCCAATACTGTTTCTCAGAGCCTTTCACACTCAGGGGAAGAAAAAAACAAAGAAAAAAAAAAAGAGTTCCAGAGTGCTTATTTATTCACTGCATGTTAAACATTGAAAGTGGTCCCAAGAGCATGGGGTAGCCCAAAATATCACAGATCCAGGGCTGACCTTCTGCCAAAGCACTTTTGATGCAGCTTTTAAGAAATGTGGTTATCACAGTGTTTGTTTTAAACTCCTGTTAATGGATTCAGCAGATCTACACTGACAAACTCACTAAATTATATTTAACCTTGTTAATTTAACTCAATAATTAATGACGAGATTCTAATGAGCTTTCCATTTGTCGCTTTTCATTTGTATTTGCAAAATCCCTTCTACGCAATGGAAGTTTGCCTATCTGTTATAATGGGAACATTCCCAAAGTATCTAAGTGCTTAGGTTTGGCTTGACTTGGACCATCGCTACTACATTTTTTAGTTTAGAAAAGAAAAACACTGCCACACACATGCTCAGATTTGTCATGGGTTCGCAGGATATATGAACGCACAGAAGGAGAAAAGAGCGTGTGCTGGCTGACACAGACTGGCTGTGGTGCCCCTTGTTGGAAGGGATCAAAATCACTTTTCCATGGAGTCAAGCCAAACCCACTTATGAGTCACTGCCTTCAAAGACCCATTGTAAAATGTGTGCAGAAGTCCTCTAAGGCCACTGAGACTGGAGCTGCAATAGCAAGTTGCCTCTTGTAAAAAAACCACACATACCCTCAAAATGCACTAAAAATCAATCAGTAGATCAACTAATAAGCAAACAGAGTCAGGTTTCACTGCCCATATTCTCAGCCATTTGGGGCTTATTCTGGAGCACTCTGGAGATCTTCAGCGGTGAGCACTGATACTACAGTAAAGTGCCTTAAAGTGCTGCCTGCTGGCACTTACACACATGAAGGTACAAAAATACTTACTCTGATACAAAGTAACACAGCCCTGCTGCAGACACAGAACTGTCACTCTGTGGTGTCAGCCAAAGGCAGAGTGATGTACTCCACCAAAGCCCCTGTTTACGCATAGTCTAGGTATGATTGTTCCATCCAGGCCATTTGGCCATAGAAACTCACTGTAAGCATCACTGGAGCCAGACATCGTAACAGTACTGCAGGAGCAATGCCACAGCCAAGAAAAAACCAGAAATTTGGCTTCTTAAGATGATTAGAACTGATTCCCAAACAGCTGGGCCAAAAGCATCAGAGCTGATTATGAAATAACAGGGCTTTGCCCAAGCAGATCCTGATGGTGGGTTTCAACGTAACTTCTGCTCATCTTTCCATTATGAAACGGAACTGGCCAACCCAATGGTTACTCTGGGAAAGAAACATCATGCCAGAATAAACTATGACCAAAATGGCCATCATCCCTCAAGCACACAACAGAGCAGGGGAAAGAAGAGAACAGCAAGGGCTTTGCAACCGCCCCTTACTTCAGTCAACTCCAGCATCAGGGAGCTTCCTTGGGATGTGGCCACCAGTCTGGGCTACTCCAGAAAACACCTCAGTACATGAGCTGGACCTGTGCTAGTGAGCAAGTTATTATGTTCTAGGTTGGGATGGGCCAACATTCTTCTGGCCTTGACTTAAAGGGTGTAAATGTGTTTACATCTCTTTGCTGCTGTTGAAGTGTATGAATACCATAGTTCCCAAGCAGGAAGCCATTGATGACTGGGTGTGTGCAAAATATAAAATAGCCTGTTTGTGGCACACCATTCAGTGTTACCAGGAGCATGGTATCCAAATTGTCTGGGAGTGTGCCTTTAGGGCAAGCCACACTCCAAATCTGTACCCTCTTAAGAGCAGGTTGAAGAGGGTGTAATGAGCCTCAGCACACTCACAGAATTATTTCAAGAGCATTTTAAGAGATATTGAAAGTCCAGTTTGTGACTCTGTGCTGTTTTCAGACAGTTTGTGTCTCATGCTGCAGAAACATTCAGCATCCATGCTTCAAGCCAGAAAATGTATAATCACAAATCCATAGACTGTTTCCTGCTGGAAGAAACCTTCAAAGATCAACTTATCTAACACCCCTGCCACGTTTACTAGACCAGGTTGCACAAAGCCCCATCCAACCTAGGTTTGAACATTTCCAGTGATGGGGCATCCACAGCTTCTCTGGGCAACCTGTTCCAGTGCCTCACCACCCTCACAGAAAAATATTTCCTCCTAATGTTCATTCTAAACATACTGTCAGTTTAAAATCGCTACACCCATTCTTGGTAGAAAGTTTTTCTCCATCTTTTTTGTAAGCCCCCTTTTTTGTAAGTATTGAATGGCTGCAATGAGGTCTCCTCTGAGGCTTCTCTCCTGCAGGCTGAACAACGCAAACTCTCAGCCTGTTTTCATAGGAGAGGTGCTTCAGCTCTCTGGTCACTCTCGTGGGCTCCTCTGTGCTCTCTTGTGCTGGGGGCCCCAGAGCTGGACGCAGCACTCCAGGTGAGGTCTTACAAAGGCAGAGTAGAGGGGCAGAATCACCTGTCTCAAACTGTTGGCCATGCTTCTTGTTGTGCAGGTTTGGTCAAAAAGGGACAGAGGCCAAGGATGTGATTTTCATTCGTGAGTTTGTTCCTGCTTACCTTGGGCCTATTGAAAAAGCTGTGTCTGAACAATTAAACATTCTGGGCTTGAAGAGACTTCACAAATCTTCTGTGAGAGGGAGATTAAAATGTTTGCACAAATTAGAAACTAAATTCTATCTCTTCCCACATCTCTAAGTTTTAATTTTTGCAAACACACTAATGCATGGTTGCACTTAAGACTCACACAAATTAGATCTACAATACAAATTACAGTGCATTCTTTAAGAGTTAGTCTCTTTCTCAATACAAACTGTAGTTGTTCTGTAACTAAGAGACAATATCCTCCTTTTGGTCTCTCCCTCTTGTTTTGTTTTAGGTCACTGACTAGAAGTAATGTCTGTGCAGAACTACCATAACAATTTCCTATACATCAGAGAAACCAAAGTCATAACCTGAATTCAAAACAAGGAAATAAACAAACAAAAAAGAACCATCAAAGAGAAATGAAACAATATTAATGTTACTAGTTTTTATTTGTGTTCAAGAAGAGGCACTGAGTTTGGGAAGGACAGGACCTTAGTGTGGCTCACTGAGCTAAGTAAGAGAAGTGCGGGCATAAGAACTGAGACAGTGCAACAAGGACATAAAAACCCAGGGAAGAACAAAAATTCCTTCTTCTGAGTGATTCAGCTCTACATGTGGGCCCTTCCACACCAGCACCAACCTGCAGCACCTTTCAGGTCTGAGACACCAACCAACCTCACTTGGGTGTACACAGACACAAGCAAAGCTGTGGGCAAATTAATATCCTCACTGCTGCTGTTTATGTTTACTGCATTCGATGCTTTCCCATTTTTACAGCGATTGTAAAAATTCCCACTGAGCAGAGTCATTCCCACTGAGCAGCACTTGGACTGTGCAGATCCCCTTTCCGGGTGCTTTTGGGGCTGGACGTACCCAGCTTCTGATGGGGCACCTTTGCTATGAGCAGCAGAAGTCATCTGCCTTCCTAGATCCCAGAGAAGTGCCCAGGAGTGTAAACAGTGGTGTTAGCCAGCAAAGAAACTGGGTAGTTGCTCCAAGGGACACCTCCCCACCCCTGAAATTCAGCATCCTGATTCTGTAGCAAGAAGTGACAAGTAAAACTGCAGAGCTGAGCACTAGAGATTCGCCCCAGAGACAACTGAAACCCACGGCAATGCAGGAAATGGGATGGTCTTTGGAAATCCAACTGATGCAAAAGTTCCACGAGAATATGAACAATGACCGAGCATCAGGAGTTACAGCTGAGTAAGGATTTCTGGGTTTGTCTCAGAAGAGCTAATCACTATAGAAGAAAAATCCACCTCACTTCACATACACAAATTGAAGCTTACAAGAGCACATAACTCTCATTAAACCTTTCAACACACATGCTGTGTATTTCTGCCAGCACCTGATGCTATGTTAAAGGGCACTCAGTTTTAAACTATCACTCTCTGAACCCCTACTACATGGCATGAATAGACAAAGCACGTAATTAGGGTCAAATGTCTATCTGATGGCCACTGAAGATACTNTGTTTTGGAGGGGGGGGCGGGGGGTGGGAGGGAAGAGTTTGGTTCAAAAACAATGTTTATTTTGAGCAGCCTGGGCAGAACTGCAAAGGATTTCAAGAGTAAAGAATATTTTCTTTGTTAAAATCTTTAAGCAAGCCTCATAGCAGCAAACTGATGAGAGGGTAACATTCCTCACTGCTAATTATAAGCAATGTATTAAATTTCATTCAACAGTAAAATACCATAGAAACACAATGAAAAAGCTAGAGCACAGCTAAAATACCCCAAGTTGTTAATGAAAAGTAGCTGAAATAACACACTGGTTTGGTCAAATCTGTGAACATAAAAGATGCATTTATATTAGACTGGTGCATGGAAAAAAAAAAGATGACGACAATACTATTTCTGTGGAATACTAAATGATTGAAGGCAATAAAGATTTCTGTACAGCTGGGAGAAACTCCTTATGGTCTCAGCTCCTACAAAGTGTGCTGCATGAGCTCTGATACGGTCTCTATACAAAGAAAAAAAGGTCCCTGACAGCAAAGATTCTCGTGTGAATCAGAAAGGCCCTAAATACACACCCCTAGTTCAGATAAACCAAACAACTGGCTCAGTCTATGGGCTAAAAGTTACCTTTATTGTAATTTAAAAAGCACAGCAATTTGTAATGAGAAAATACTGATCTTTGAGGGGTGAATGCAAACAGAGATTAAGAGGCAGCCCTGGTCTCTGGAAGGCCAGGAGCTCAGAGGGATGTTAGGGGGATAAGTATTTCAGAGCAAAGTACAAAGGCAGCGCCGCTCATCTCGCCCACAATTCAGTCTCTGAATAAATGTTGCTGTGCTGTCTCGGAGACATTCTGATTTCTAGCTCCTGCTTAATGGGACGACTTGTTACTACTCCACAGGAATACTTATAACCAAGTTTTGTCTCTTGAGATTTGAAGTATTCAAGTTTAGATGGATTTCAAGATGTAGCTTGTCATGTTCTTTGTCCTTAGGATGCAACTCCAGATTGGCACCCATAATCCATTAATACCCAAGGCACCAGCATGCAAATAAAATAATTTCTGCCAAACTGAGACAGCTTTCAGGATGATTGTATATTGATAAGAAAAAGCTCCATTCATGTGCAGTGATAGGACTGTATTCCACAACTGCTTAAACCTCACAAATTCTCAGTAAGGAAATTCTTTTTCTTCTCTTTGTCTGACGGAGAAATAGCAATAATGTTTTTCCCTTCCCAAATTTGTCTGAAAAGTCTTTCCAGCTTGCCTTGGTAACTGGGAACACAATCCAAATTGTTCCCAATGCTCCTGTACATCTAATATCACGTTGCAAAGAGGTCCTAGTCCAAAGCTCACTGAAGTCAACAGTTATAAACTGATACACTAACAGCTTTCCAAGGCACTGCTAAAGCATGTACTCACAGAGCAATAACCTGGGGCCAAATAAAGAGCTAAATTTAGGACTCCCAGCACTTCCCAGTAATTCTGTTCTCACCACCAAATAACTGCAGATCTTGTATATGAAAACAGTAAAAGGTGCCCCCTTTTTGTAATAAGGAAGAGTAAAGATGCCACTGCAGCCATTGCAAATACCAGGAACAGCGAGCAGCTGGCACGCAGGGAGCCACTGCAGCACAGCACCTGGCTGGGCACTGCCAAGAACCAGCAGTTCGTGCTCAACAGGACAGCACAGGACAGATGGAGGGTCCCAGACAGCAAGAGGAACAGGCTGCTGGCATGGGCCACCCCACACAGACTGAAGTTTAGTGTGAGTCTCCCATGCTGGAAGTCACAGCCTGGTGCAGGCACCCCCTCCCCATGCTTTCCACCATGACACCGGATCCTTGGTTTCTCTCACCAAACATGGTCATCCTGACTCCTTCACATGAACCGCTGTGAGCAGCCCTGGTGCTATTTCCCAGTGCTGCTGCACCTTTTCAGGCTGTTGGCTACCCCAGTTGCAGTCCCCTCCCAAAAAAGGGGAACAGAAGCCTCGACACAGGCCCATCAGAAGTGGATGTGCATTTAACTGTAAAATGATAGCTGCTTCACTGGAGCGCGGATTAGGGAGGTTACAATATGCCTAATTACACAGTTAGGTTCAGCATGTGTAAACATGGCTCACAAAGTTTAATGTCAGATTTTCTTAGTCTCTTGTATGAATTTGGGATGTTTTTTTCTCTGCAGCTGCCAAAATGCTTGCTGTTGACAAACTAGTCTAAGTGCTACCAAAGCATCTTTCATGAGCTGACTGCATACATCTGAACAGATACATTCCTCATTAATGTGCTATATTTCAAGCTAGAGAAAACAATGCATGGTGAGAGACTATAAACCACAAGTACAAATGATCCAGGTCACCTGTGATGAATATAACCAGTGTTACACGAAACATGACACATTGGGCTCTCTTCTTGGGGGGAAAAAAAAAGGAAAAGTAGAAGAGAAAAGATGCAGAAGGGCTCCACATTCTTATCAATCTCCTCTTTTGAAATCTGTTGGAGCCAGGGAGATTTTCAGAATTTTTTTCTTACTGTTTTGTACACAGGGTGCTTTCCCCTCCCACCAGACACCACCCGTCCTGCAGGAACATCAAAAGAAACCAAATTTGAATCCAGATTAGTTTCTAAATCCAGGATTAAGTTGATGGCTAAACTAGAAAAAGGGGCTCAGTTTGGGAAGCAGAAGATCTGAACATGAGGCTCTTGCCTGGTTGCCCATTTCTGCATCCTTGTGAACTGAAATTACACAAAAAGGATTTTTCTGGTGAGAGTGTTTTTCCCCACATAAGACACTCAGAAGCTTGACCTAGGGCAGAACTCCCTTCAGTCCCTCCTCAAAACAGATACCTCAGCTTTGGTGAGCTGCTGAAACCAAAACATTTGACTAATTCTGCTGATTTAAAGTTCAATTAAATTATGTCCCTTGTTGAAGCAGGTGTCAGGATTTGATTCTGTGTGCTTTGCTTGAATTTGTACACTTTTATGAATAGAGGAGCAATCTATAATTTCGATAAGTTTCCAGCTTACAAGTACATCCAGAAAAGTGCAAGTAAAA